>VOQZ01000480.1:0-58021 GCA_008079305.1 Phytophthora palmivora | reverse complement strand
GGTAATACATGTGATCTGAATGGAAACCGTGCTGTCGCAATCTCCAGTGTCCGCCAGGTGGATGATTACTCCAGATCGAAGTGACCATGATGGTGGATCTCCACCCAGGAGAGATAAGGGGTTATTGGAAGCAACGGGATCCAGATCTGTGGTTCCAGCCCACAGATCAGGAGGATATACCAGTGATCAAAAGCCAAGTCAGATCAAGGAGATCCGAAGATCCGAAGTTATGGATCTCTTGCCAGGAGAATCTCGGGGATATTGGAAACACTATGCCCCGGGAAAGTGGTCCGACAAGCCAAGATCGCTGGTAAGATCAACAATGAGAGAGGGATCTTGCTCTTAGATACAGGCGCCGAAGTATCCATAGTGGATACGGCTTTGCTCGTAAGGTTGGGTGCTATATCGATACGAGCCAGATCCAAGATTGCGTTGGGATTGGCGAAAGTGTTTACAGGACAGAAGGAAGAACCCGGATCAAGATCACTATGGCTGGATCGCTGGTTTACTTTTTCGATATTTGGGTTGGAGATCTAGCAGGTCAAGATGCCATCCTGGGTATGGATTTCATGGTACCGGCGGGGATCCGATTGGATTGGCCTATGGATCTATAAGTTACCTGATGAGGTGCGGATCCAGCTTAGTGGGCGTCGGCAGCTTTACAGCGACAAGGCCAGGCTGGTAACTGTAGGAGAACATATCCAGATCGAGATCGGACAATCAGTGGAACTTCGGTTACATCTCCGGATGTCAGATCACGAGAAGTTCTGGGTACCCGGGGAGATCGTTGGGTACCACGGTGGTAAAAGGCCTCGGGAAGAGACGGTATCTGCAGATCACCAACGTGAGCGATAAGGCGATCATATTGCAAGAAGATGTGAGAGTTGGGATCTGGCTATCGGGTGATCACATTCCCCGGATGCCAGGATTTGTCTCGGTGGGGTCACGTCGGTATATGGAATGGCAAAATCTGGCTCTGGAAGCCACGGTGGAAGAAGATCCGAGCATGATGAGATCCTGATGGAATCTGCAGAGCCGATGGTGGATCGACCCTCCTACCCAGTACCTCGTGGTATCCTGAAACGACCCGAGATCTCGCAGATACAGGTAAAACCAGTGTTGACGACCGAAGATCAAACATCAGCAGGGATAGATCCGCAGGATCGAACTCCGATCCAACCAGTAGAGACCGAGGTGATAAACCAAAATATGGATCAGGTAAAGGCGGATGATTTGGATCCAGTGACTGGAGGATCAGCTGAAAGAGATCCACCCGGACAGTTATCTACCCCGATACAGGAGGCGTCCCAGAGGATCGAAAAAATTCCCCAGATCAAGAGCCGGATCCGGAAGTACATTACCATGAAGGTAATGATCTGTATGCGGAAGATGTAGATCAAGAGATGGCGATCCTTCCAGAGATCAACCCACCACGGATGAGGTGAAGATTGAGGATATCCAAGTTGGAGATCCGGGGATCCAGACTACGGCGGAGATCGAACGATTACGTCAGAGGATCTGGAAATATCGACATCTTCTCATCGGAAAGGGAAATGCTCTACCACCGGCCGCAAGGGGTGTGGTGTGTGATATCGATGTGGGAGACGCTAAGCCAATCGCCCAACGAGTGAGGAAGATCGCACCTCGATTCCGCGAGAAGTTATCAGAGCTGATCAAAGGGTTATTATCAGCTAAGATGATCGGCTATTCCAGATCACCCTGGGCCTCACCGATCGTGGTGATCGTGAAGAAGAATGGGGTAGATATCAGGCTGTGTATTGATTACCGTCTGGTCAATAGTCTTACTCAACTGATGGTCTACCCTATGCCCCTGATCAACGATTCTAGAAGATCTGGATAAAGTCCTGTGGTATTGCTCCTGGATATGGCCAGTGGATTCTGGGTGGTGACTATGACAGATCGAGCTCGAGCGATCTCGGCTTTCATTACCCCATTTGGGCTATTCGAATGGAATCGTATGCCGTTCGGCTTGAAGAATGCACCGCAGATCTACCAACGTCTGATCGACAACGCCCTATATGGATTCACTCGGATCCCTCCTCCTGGATCGGATCCAAGATCTACAGATGTGTTTGAAGTGGGAGAAGCCGATGATCCGGATAAGCCATCAGTGATCGGACGCAGATCGTATATCGATGACATCCTTATACCAGCGGATAGTTGGGATCAGCTATGTGATCGAGTGGACGCCCTACTGGAGGCGTGCGATAAGTGGAATCTGTCGATCAGTGTGGTGAAGAGTTTCTGGGGTATGAATAAAGTGGAATATCTGGGCCATCGCGTCTCGAAAGATGGACTGGAGGCGAATCCCAAGGATCTAGAGGCATTAACGGATCTAGCATTTCCTGGATCACTGAGATCGATGCAATCTTTTCTGGCAGCTTGAATTATTACAGTCGATTTATCGAAGACTATGCTATCTACGCGGCCGTGCTGTACGAATTGAGAGAGGTCGATTTCGCCGCGATGTCCAAGGATGATGTGCGGATCCAGATCAAGCGAAGTATGGAATATAAGGAGTTGGATCTACGGGATCTGAAGGAAGATCTAGGATCAGATCTGGCATTAAAGCCTGCGGAACCGTCGGATCCAGGAAGTCTAGATGGAGACCAGGCTGATCCACGATGGATTCGTGCTCATCGGGCCTTCGAGACACTCAAATCGAAGATCGCGTCTACTCCGATCCTACGTCATTTCGATCCGGGTCGAGAGGCGGTGGTGATCGTATATGCAAGTGATTGGGCGATCTCGGCAGCCCTCGTGCAAGAGTATGACCAGATCTACTATCCGGTCACCTTCGTAAGCCGAACGTTGAAGTCGAACGAGTTGAATTATAGCCCAGTGGAGAAGGAGGTGTTGGCGCTGCTACGGATCCTGGATCTCGGATATAACATGCTGGTGGGACGTCGGATCCGGGTGCTGACTAGATACTCCACGTTGGCCTGGTTATTTAGATCGACCGGATTACAAGGGCGATTAGGCCAATGGGCGTCACTGCTATCACCGTGGACATTAGAGATTGTGAAGTGTGTCAAAGGAGAAGAAGAGATCCTGGGGGTGATTGCGGCTAGTATCACGCCCAGATCCATGGTGGATGAAGCGTTGATCCAGATCTCGCCCAAGAAAGAGCCACGACGGAAGATCCAAGCTCCGATCCCTGTGATCCAAGCGGAGGAGGAGCTGTATGTTGTCAGTTTCGATGGATCAGCCCGCGTGAAGCGTGGAGGTGGCGCATACAGTGCGATCTTGTGGAAGTTGCCTGAATGGACGGTGATCCAGGCCAGATCGGCCTATGCGGAAGATCTTACCGTCAATGAAGCTGAATATCAGGGGTTGTTACTATGTCTGGATCTGTTGAGTACAGTGGATCACAAACGAGTGGTGTTCTGCGGCGACTCTAATCTGGTGATCCGACAAGTCAGGGGCGAGATCGAGTGTAAGGCACCAGGTCTGACCTTACTCAAGCAAAGGGTTTTAGATCGTCTGAGGGACTGGCCAGATCACGAACTTGTGCATGTGAAACGAGATTGGAACGGCAGTGCGGACAGTCTGGCTAGTGCAGCGCTACAGCGACAAGGTGGAGTGAAGATCGAGTCGGATGAGGATAAGCAGGATCTGATCACGTTGAACCGATTGGATGAGATATTGGTAGTCAAGAGGACGGATCAAGCAGCCCAGATCACGGCGGTAGTGACTCGATCAGGCTCGCGATCTACGACGCGGACGATCTCAGATCCGCGATCATTACGGGAGGAAATAGTTCGAGATCTCAGGATCGATCGGATCCGACAAGCCCAAGACGAGGAGGCGTGGATCTCGGGATTGAAGAAGTATCTGAATGGAGATCTACAAGATCTGACTCAGCAAGAAGCCAAATCATATGCTAATCTAGCAGCCGATTATGATTTGGATCACCATGATCTACTGTTCTACTGTCCCTCCACGAGACCGACGGATGCAGATCGAGACAAGCTGATGCGACTAGTGATCCCGGAAACCCTACATCAGGACATATTACATCACTACCATGTGAGCCTAGAAGGTGGACATCAAGGGATCGGCCGAACTTATCAGCGGATCCGGGATCACTTCCATTGGAGAGGTCTGTATAAGAGTGTCCAAAGATACGTGGGTGAGTGTGTGGATTGTGAGACCGGCAAAAGCAGACCTCGGATCCAAGGAGAGTCGCCAGGTAACCTTCAGGCAACGTATCCTTTCCAGATCATAGCTATGGATCACATCCCGTCGCTACCCAGATCGCACAAAGGGAATACAGAATTATTGATCTTCGAAGATCTATTCACTGGATATGTGATCGCGAAAGCCAGCTCATCAAGGACTGCCCAGACGGTCGCCGAATCATACGAGGAATGTGTCTTCCGACGATTTGGGGCCAGCGAAGCGATTAGGCATGATCGTGAACCAGGATTTATGTCCGATTTTTTCCGAGCGTTTAACAAGATCTTGGGTCAGCGTCAACGGGCCACGATGGCATATCGGCCCCAGGCTAACGGATCTGCAGAACGCATGGTCCAAACTACAACTCGGGCGATTAAGATGTATGTGCAGGATTTGGATCAACGAGATTGGGACGAGTATGCCGAGAGGATTACCTTCGCGATCAACACCGCGCATGATCGGATCCGAGGAGAAACACCTTTCTATATGGTACATGGGTGGGATCCTAGATCCACATTGGAAGCGGTGATCCCGGTGGGAAGTACGCGAAGACATGATCGGGATCCGCGGCGATGGAGGTACCAGATCCAGCGGTATTATCAACAGGTTCGGGAACAGGTTAATCAACGGCTGCGAGAGGCGATCTCAGATCGAGCGGATCTACACAACCAGGAGATCCGCCCACATCAGATCGAGGTCGGATCTCGAGTGTGGCTATACCTAGATCGAGTAAAGGAGGGATATGCAAAGAAGTTGGCACACTTGTGGCATGGACCATTCCGGATTGTGGAGAAAGTTGGTGAACATGCGGTGAAATTGGAGATCGTCGGATCCGGATATCATATCTTCCCTATTGTACATGTGAACAAGTTGAAGCTCGTGAAAGAATATCCAGATCGACCACTAATGCGACTCAATGTGGAGAGTCAAGATCGTCTGGATTTTGATGAAGATCTATTACCAGGGATAGCTGGATCCAAGATCACGATCCCGACGAGTATGAAGTGGAAAAGATCACAGATATGAGATCAGGGAGAAGAACGAGATATGGACGGATCTACCGAGAATTCCTAGTACATTGGCGAGGATATGATGATCCGACTTGGGTGGATGAAGCAGATCTCAACTGTGGCGCTCTGTTGCACGAATTTCTGCGAGATCGCACGAATCATAATCGATTCGGTGTGATGCAATCTCACGAGGAATCGTGAGGTCGCAATTAACGACAACAAGTTGGTTGTTGTCGTGGTGAAATCGGTTGGAGGATCTACATGAAGGATGTAGATCGGTGGAAGGAGTATGCATATATGCATGTGGAAGGCAATGATAATGAAAGATTAAGTTTCGAGATCCAGAGACCCTAGCGGATCGAAGCAGATCACGACTCTATGAGGATGGATCGAGGTGAATGGGAAGCAAACAAGTCAAGATCATCGGACATATATTGATAGATCACGCACGAAAGGATATAAATCACGCACGAAGAGCTAATCACTACGATCTAGCTACCGGTCGGTGGTTGCGCCACATGGAGACCGAAGAACTTACGATCCAGGCGAGGGAGATGGCGAGCTGGGTGATCCGCGGTGTGATCCCGATAGTGGTTGCGCCAGGGATCTGCTGTGTCGGCCTCGGCTAGCGCCTCCAGCAGATCGGCGGGTTCCCGGCGATTAAGCTGAGGATCGGCCAGATTAGCGCGTCTGGCCTCGATCCCGGGATACCAAGCCACCTCATCAGTCCGCTTTGGGAAGTGGAGGAAGAATGGATCCAAGAGTAGATCCAGATCACACCACCCCTCGATCATGGCCTGGATCAATGTGAGCAACATGCGCTTCCATCGATTTCCGGCGTGTGATCTGCGGTTATTGCGCTGCTTGGCGAAGGATCCCAGCCATGGCGACTGTGCGATCATAGCAGCGGTGATCGGGAACTTATGTGTCGACTCCCAGTACGCGATCAGCTCGGAAGCTTCAAAATCACGGTACTGTCGGAGGAAGATCCCGAGTCGACCACCAACATCGGCCTCGAAAGAGATCGGGGGCAGGGTGTTTCGGATCACCCGCCATGGCTCCGCCGCCTGCAAGGCCTTGACATTGGCCTCCGTGATCAGATGACCACAGAACGCAGGAGCAGTCGGAGAGGTGAAGATCGCCGGCCGGTGAGGGAAGATCCAGTCTGGCCGGAATGGCAGGATCGGAATAAGAAGTTTACAGTCATGGTAATCAGGGTTTGATTAGCCAATCGAGACTCGATCCACGGATCTATGTCGGCGGCAGCCATGATCCGGACAATCCGTCGACCGGGAATACACTGACCCTCAGGGAATGGAACCTGAGGGACGAAGGTGATCCGAGGAGGCCGATGTCCAGGAGGCGGATTGGCCGGACCAGATCCGCCTGTGGGGCCATTTCCGCTGCCCTGATCTCCGGATCCCGCATCAGAGTTCGAATCGCCGGATCCACCAGGAGATCCGCCGGATCCGGCCGCAGATCGGCGTTGGGGGACGCATGATCTCGACGGCGGGCTTCAGATCGGGATTGGGAAATGGCCATCAATGTCTGAGCCTCATAGAGGTCATCGGCCACTTCCGCGTTCTCCTCCTCTTCCTCCTCCTCTTCATCAGATCCGGATCCGACCTCAATCACCTCACCGGATGATTGACTAGGTCCAGCACCTTTGGATGGCGGAGTTGAAGCCTGATCTGGAGAAGGCGATCTTCCTCCGGCAGATCCTCCACCCAGATCAAATTCGGATTCGTCCTCTTCATCCATGGACTCATCCTCCGCCTCGAGAGGAACGGATCGCTTCTTCTGAGGCCGCGAGGGGGAAGGCGAGTTGGATCTGCTGCGAGATCGCTTCGATTTGGAGGGGTCAGCACCCTGATCCTCACTGCCCGAAGTCTCCGCAGAAGGAGAACGTGGGATCCCTCCCGCGGGCTGATCCGTGTCGGATCCAGGATCCAGACGCAACTGGGTCTGAGGAGGAGGCGCCCCGATTGTGGCCGAGATGGACGCGAGACGCTGGAAGGCAGCAGTGTACTCATGACGGAGAGCATCCCGTTCACGGACCACCTTGCCTAGATCTCGGGAAAGCGTACGGATCTGAGCCTGATTCTCCGTAATAGTGCGCTCCCGATCTGCATAGGCCTTCTGGGCTACCTCGACATCGTGACGTGCACGGGTCAGATCACCCTCCAACGTCTGCAGCCGGGCCGTATCCGAAGCCGATCTAGCCCGATGGGCTGCCAGATCCGATTGCAATAGCCCCAGAGTCCGTTGGGCTGACAAGATCTCGGCATCCCGCGCACGGATTTGAGCTTGCAAAGAATCGCGCTCCCGAACGATTTGGTCGAGACCGGCTTGGGTGGGTCCCGTGGGTAGAAGATCCGCCTGCTGAGACTGGGGATCAGGGCCCGAAGATCCGCGATCAGTGCTCTCGGATCGAGACAGAAGTAGCTCTGCTTCGACACGATCCAGTTCAGATCGGGTTCTGCGCAGACTTTCCTCCGTCGCGGATAAGGTGGATTCGGCATCCTCCCGCTCTCGATCCAGATCGTGGTTGGCTTGTTGGAGGTCCAGAATCTCCCCACCTGCCTGTGTCATCTCTGTGGTGAGATGGTGGATAGCAGACTCCAGATTGCCACGATCTCGAGCCAGATCGTCGATGTGAGCCTCTAGATGGCGGATCTCATCAATCCGCCGATCAAGATCGTGATTGAGGTCAGCGATCTGGGCTTCCAAAGCCGAGATCTCAGGCGCCGCGGATCGCGGCTCCATGCTGACGACGCGATCGGATTCCAGCGAAGCTTGAAGGTTGTCACGCTCCTCTCGGAGGCGACTAACCTCGGACCGATAGTGCCCGATCTCGCGGCCCTGATTGGCACACATCATCTCGAGAGATTCGAGAGAGCGGACATGTTCACGGTTCAGATCAGTAGCTTCATCCGCTCGACGGGTGGCCAGCCGTAGATCGTCGCTCAACCGCAACACTCGGCGACGCAAAGCGGCCACGGATCGACGGAGATCTTCAGGTGTGCCCCCAGTGGATCCACCGATCTCCGATCGAGGAGAAGGAGGATCGTGGCGGCCGGATCCATGTTGAGATCCATCGTGGCCGTGATCAGACATGGTCGGAAGATGGAGTTGGAGGAGTAGAGAAGCTTGGGTTGGACGAGGTGATTTGAAGAATGGACGCAGTGAAGTTGTTGCGCAACTACAACTGACGACCAGGAGGCGGCTGTGGTGAAGTGGATTTGAAAGATTTGGCATTGGAATATCCAGGAAAGATCCGATTTGGACGTGATCGGACCTGACGTGATGTGATTGGAGTAGATGACAAGCTGATGTGGGTGGATCTGGTTGTGGATCCAGTTGATGGATAAGATTGATGGAGATTAGTGACACCTTGGGTGAGACGTGATAGATGTATTGACATACGATCTATACATGTATCCAGATCCGAAGAGCTGGAAGATCCCGTATGGATATGGATGATGTGGGACTGGCGTGATTGTAATATGGGTGCAACAGTATGTCTGTATAATCTGTGGAAACTGGTGATCTAAGCCTAGATGTCCAGATCTAGGCTATAATCTATGTCCGTGAAGACCAGATCGGCTCACATATGTGGATCTATTCGGGGAATGTGGATCAAGGCTCATGAACCTAGATCCATAGGTGGATCCGAGGGATCCGGGATCTAGGGATATTATGGCAAGGATGAACGATGATTGGGGGATTAACGGCATGGAATAAGCTCGGATATGTTATAATTATGATTATCACGAAGTATTGCCCCTGGATCACGCATGGAAACCCTAGATCAGGGAGATCAAGGAGATCTAGTCGATCTGGAATTGGATCAGCGGGATCTAGCCTTATTAAGGCTTGATCTGACTCGGAAGACGTGTGATCTGGATATTACGGAAGGTGATTACGATATTGGAGAAAGGAGAAGGCCAGATCACAACATTGCGACTAGTGATCTAATGTTTATGGTTCAGATCCAGGGTGATCTGCAAAGATGTCGACCGCCAGGATGGTGAGGACAAGAAAGGACAAGGATCAGGATAGCGTAATCAGTCGATGTGTCGTTAAGGATAGGATACAGGATGGGATAGGTCTTAACATTAAATCAGAACCGAATTTGCATCGTACGACACAAGTGCTTCGCTACGCGCCTGGAAACGGGAACTACATTGGCCCTACGGTATTAATAGCGATTTAGGTGTATAGATCTAGGGTGGTTGATAATATCTAGATAATATATTGGCTAGATCCAACCTCCTAGTATCTTACCCTAAGTGCAGATCCAAGATCCCGGTATTAATTGCTTAGCCGGTAGATCTTCGGTTTCTCAACGATCAAGATCGCGCTATAGGAAGCGCCAAGCAATCAAAGGACCCGCGTAAAGGGAAATCAACAAGAAAGGAACTACTACAAGGCCGGATCCAGATCCAGGCCGCCGGATCTAAGCTCGATCTAATCGCTTAGACTCCGGATCTACTACTGGCGAGTGGTGTGAAGACTCCCACGCTACTCTACGACCCCAACGTCACGCCAAGACGTTCAACTAACACCGATCGAGCAACTTAGCAGTCACCAAGAGAGGAAGATCCAGCCCAACCGACGGGTACACAAGGTGAGCAAGTTCAGCAGATCACGGATCATCGGAGGACCCCCTTCGTTAGTCGGTGTCCGGGCATTGGTGGGAAGTTGGATCTAGCGATCTCGCAGATTTTGCTGATCCCGCTACACCACAAATCAGACAAGACTACTATTGGATCGGTCTCTACGCGGATGTTGAACGGCACGTACGGTCCTGCCCCGATTGCAGCTCTAGCAAGAGCCGATCACAGTTCCGAGGGTATTCGCCCGGCAACGTGCTCGCCGAGAGACCGTTCCAACTGGTGTCCATGGACTTCGTCATACCACTACCGAAGTCTCGGAAGGGCAATACAGCGCTTTTGCTCTTCCAGTGCGCGTTCACAGGCTTCGTGATGGGAAAGGCAATGGCTGACACAACTGCACTTTGTGTGGCGAAAGCTTTCGAAGAGTGCGTCTACCGAAGATTCGGTGCTCCGACAATGATCCGTCATGATCGCGACCCACGCTTCATGAGCGAGGTGTTCCAAGCCTTCGCCGAGATGATGCAATCAAGGTCAAGAGCAACCCTGAGTTACCGTCCGCAAGCTAATGGCCAACAAGAACGGTCGGTGAAGACCGTCATGCAATCAGTGCGAGTGTACGCCGAAGACCCGCTCCAACAAGACTGGGATGAGATCACCGAGAAGTTGATCTTCGCGATCAACAACTCGATGGATGCAACGAGGAAGGAGACTCCGTTCTACCTTGTTCATGGCTGGGACGCACAGTCTACGCTCCGAGCGATGACTTCGTCGCTCAAACAAGGGTCTGGGAAACAAACCGACGCGTTAGCATGGCGCCGAGAAGTGAACCGTCAGCAAGAGATTGCACTAGAGATGGCCTAGGAATGCCAAGCTACCGAGAAGTCTCGAAGAGCCCGGAAACACAATGAAGCACTCAGCGGAAGAGAGCAAGCTGCTATACCGAGTACTGGCCCGACCGAGCTTTCGGACGAGGCACACTCAGTCTCAGGAGCAGCAGATGACACCCCGGTCACCGCACCGAGGCCATTGTTTGAACCTGGTGACCGTGTTTGGCTGTACATGGAACGTGTGAAACCAGGACTGACGAAGAAGTTAGCACACCGATGGCATGGGCCATTCCGAGTGAAGAGTAAGGTCAAAGAGTTCGCATATGAGTTGGAACTTCCCGACAGAAGTGGGTACGGGATCTACCCTGTGGTGCATGTATCTCGACTCAAGGCTGTGAACGAATTCGGAAGTCGACCGAAGAGTCGACTGACACCAGAGGTGACAGAGGAAACGAGACTAGATTTCGACGAGGAATTGCTTCCCAAAGATAGCTGGGAGCCTGATCAACTCGCCGGCGAATACGAGGTTGAGGCTATTCTTGACGACCGCGTCCCGTTATCCACAAGCACCGAGCGAGCTGTCCGAGAATTCAAAGTGAAGTGGTTGGGATATGATGAACCAACATGGGAACCTGCGTCCAATTTGTCGTGTGGAGGTCTTCTCTACGACTACTTGCGAGAGAAACGCAGTGACCGAAGGTTGCAAATGGTCCAAGTCGCCGACGAGGACTAAATGGCTCGTCACCGAAGATTGACCTGCCTGCAGGGACAGTACAACCTGTAGTGACAAACGAAAGAAGCCGCTGTACTGAAATGAAAATCCTCGGTAGGGTCGGCACAGCCTACAGAGAGGAGTGATGAAAATTACTGTACCGAACACTGCATATTTGCATGAAGAAAAGTAAACGAACCAGTGAATTGGAGATTACAACGAAGAACGATAGAGAAACCAAGCTACCAATTTACGCTACTGTACCCTGGGAACTACTGGAGTAACTTGGACAACGAAACCCGAGACTCACCGACCGAGATTATATCTCGGTAGTGGCGGTAGCCAAGTCCACGAGGACATCCAAAACTGCACTCAAGATATCGGCAGGAGGTGATCCCGCGATGTGAGGAGGCTGGCTCTGGGACCCAGCGGCCACCGAGTCCACAGCTGGATCCACTTGCTCGGCCGATCCTTCGTCGGATGGATCAGTGACCCACGGCGCACTAACGGCAGCCGGATCGAGGGTAGAGTCCACGACAACGGACGCAGCGACGCTTGCCCGAGACCAGTGCCGAGGAACGAACAGCGGTACATTGGGATTGCACGGCGCGAAGGTCGTGTTGTAGGGGTGCTCGGCCGGAGCATCTACCCAACAGTTACGCCATGGTTGCCGAGCGTCCAGATCCCGGAGCTCTCGAACCCAATCGTCCGTGGTCGGAGCCCAGTCCAGCACCTCGAAAGGGTATTGGAGGTAGGTGGGCTCCAACAAGACTTCGGCCGGGTTCTCGCGAGGCTTGTTGTCGCGATCGATGCTCCACGCCCAGACCCGGTAAACCATCTGCTGGCGAATACGGTCTGCACGAAGGTTCCGAGCTTTGTTATAGCTCTTCCACTTCGTGACGAGAGCGGTAACCAGAGGATCATGACGGCCGTGTCGGCGCTCAAGTCGTCGGAGAAAACTCTCCACAGCCGAGACTTGAATCCAGTGACGGCGCTCCCACAATGCGAGACCCAAGTCCGCCTTCTCGGTCTTGTCGGTCGAGACGCCCTGGAACTGGCGCCACATCTTGACGGTGCGGCCGAGCCCTGTGTCCCGGATCGAGATCTTGGATCCAGAAGGGAAGCCACTCGCGTCGAAGAGACATGGAGACCGAGGCAACTTTCGGCGGAGCTCCTGCCACGGGTGGTTGGGATTCTCCCAGTCCATCAGAGCTTCGTGTCCATCCACAGAGATCGGAGAAACAGCATCCTTCGGCAACGTCTCCGAGAGCTCCACAGTCTTGATCTTGGACCAAGCCTTCTGTGCACCGGGTGCAGTGAACCCCGGTCTGAGGAAAGGGCCGACCAAGCCGGCCAACTTCTTCGGCCCGCGCTGTAGAGACCCAGTCCCGAGTGGAACGAAGGTGGCCGATCCAGCTCGAGAGGAGGCAGAAGTTGCTGCCAAAGAACGAGATCGACGAGGAGTCGGTCGAGTTGCACGTGACGATGCTGGAGAAGCAGCAGCCGAGATAACCGAAGCAGTAGCCTTATTGCTCGGCAGTGAAGACTGGGACTGAGCCGAGGCGTCGGCCGGAACGTTGCTGCTGGCCGGGACGGACGCCTTAACCACGGACGACGACTGGGATTTTGACCCTGAACGAAACAACCCCAAGACGAAGTCGTCGGCAGCGAGTTCCCGCTCCGCCATCTCCATGGAGCGAAGACCAGACATTACCGAGGCCCCACGGACAGGACGCCCGTCTTTACGAGGCGGTGTGACCAACGGAGACGAGAAAGGGCTGCTGGCCGGCTGTGGAGCGTCGGCATGCGCCGTCTTGGAAGTTAAGTCCACGACGTCAGATGCAGGCGTCGGGACGGCGGCACCAGCAGCAGTAGCCTCGTCATCCGAAGCCGGCAGCTCGTCAGTGTCGCCACCTTCAGAGTCCGAGCCGGCCGACGAACCCATAAGAGGTGCAAAGTCCTCGGAGCCGACTTCAGGGACGGTTGCCGCAGGAACAGACGCGGCAGCCCGAGCCGGGACAGAGGACGGAGTAGTGGCAAGCGGAGCCCCCGACGAAGCCTGAACCGAGACAGATTGGACAGCGGCTGTAGACGAGGGTGGCAGCGAGACGGGTTTAGCCGTCGGAGTAGGACGTGTGGATGGTCCCACGTCGGACGGCGGCCGTGATGACGACGGAACAGCGAGCCGTCTCCCGGGCTTCACCGAAGGACGACCAAGTCGTCGACCGGGCGATAGCGAAGACTTCGGAGCCACCGAAGATGTCGAACGAGGCTTGACCGTAGGTGCAGGATGCTGGCGGAGACGACGGCGCTTTGGAGGTGGCCCAACCGGCGGTGAATCCTCGGATTCATCCTCAATGTCACCAGAAGTGCTTGGAGGCGTCGAGGTGGCTCGTTGGGCCGAGTCCGAAGCCTCGTCGTCACTCGACAAGGTATCAGGATGACCTGAACTCGAGGTCTGAGGAGGCTCGACCGACATCCGAGGTGGAGACAGACCGAGAAGACTCCAATCGATATCGTCAGCCGTAATACCAGCCGAAGCGAGGACCAGAGCGTCAGTGTTCAGGCCGTGGTTGGCCGAATGCTGGCGGAGGATTGAATTCGCCCTCTGCAAGCCGGCGTTCTCGGTGACCAGAGCTTGAATGCTAGCGGGCACCGTACCGTCGTTCCGGCTGTCGCTCCTGAGCAGATATGACCGAAGCTTGGCCATCTGCTCGGTATACGCCACCATGCCAGCCTTGAAGCGCTCCCGATCCTTTCGGATCGTCCGCATCGCTGCGGCAGCGTCGGCCTCGGCGTTCTTCACACGAAGACCGAGCTGAGCCATGGACTCGGCGTGAGTCGCAATGGCAGCGTTGGCCAGCGTGAGCTGCCTGGAGAGAGCGATATTCTCCAACCGAACGGAGTGCAGAGTGTTGGAGGCGGCATTGAAGTCGCACGAGGCTTGAGTGGAGAACATTTCAGCCTTCGTTCGGAGTCCAAACTCAATCGCGAGCTTGTCCTCGGCATCCTTAACTTGAGCCTGGCAGCGGGAGACTTCGTCCCGCAGTAAAATCATCTCCTCGGACTCATGAAGAGGAGTCCGCACGGGAGCGATGGCGGCAGCCAAAACCTCGCTAAGGCTCGACGCGCTCTGCAAGCGACGATCCAAGATGGTCTCGACGCGGAAAGGAGGATTACGGGCCACACCAACGGCCAATTTGGCAAGCTCCACGAGCGAAAGATCGGAGCGGACCAGAGTCGACTGCTCGGTAGTGCTACCGGCAGGACCTCCTCCTTCGGGGACATCCACAAAACTCCCACCTGACACTCCGCAAGTTGCCGAATCCTCTGCCGGCGCGCGAGTTGGTGTCGAGCGAGAGTCTGCGTCAGGAGAAGATGAAAGAGGAGACGTCGGAGGCGAACAAGGCGATAAAGTCGGCGAAGACCCTCCTGACACCCCGCGAGTTGCTGAATCCACCGTCAGCGCGGGAGTTGGTGACAGAAGAGTCCCCGCCACCTGCTCAGCGGCTCCTGAGGCCTCGGAAGAGGCATGTTGGCCCCTCTGAGGGCGTGTCAGCAGGAGCCTAAGAGTGCAATGAGTGAACCAAGAGTTAGGATCGAGGTCTCGGACGAACAACGAGGATCAGACGTACCTGCTGAAGAGGCCCGAGAGCCTGCATGGCCGTGGCGGTAGCCCGCTCCAGAGCGCGCGACGGAGGGACCATGGCGAACGAAGGGCGAATCCAGGAATGAGACGCCACGACGGTCACCAGTTGCGCGGGTTCGCGTCGAGGCGGGGGCGGTTGTGGTGTTGGGTTCTAACTGTGGGGAGCTACCCAGTCGCTAAGGCAACCGCCACAGAACCTTTCGGTGAAAAGCGAGGGTTCAACCCCATTGGAGGATTATACATCCCGCGACAGAGTGACAGAGAAGGAATAGTGACATCCGAGAGCCTCGGCTAGCCTAATACAACCTGGCCGAGGCTTCCTGGATTAGGCCGAGACAGGGCTCTGTACCCATCTCAGATCCCTTGTCCCACGTCTGTACAGTCCCTAATCCGTACTTAAGGGTGAGTTGTCGACCCCTCGGTCGTACTTATTCTGAAACCTCGGAGACCCCTACAGAGATTTGTTTACACTTGGTATTTGTATATAGGCATAGGGCAAACATAGGATGACATACAGAGGCTCTCTGAGCCTCACATTAAGCAGTTTATAAAACGCAGTCTTCCCCCCAGCTAACAAGAGTCAAGTCCGACTTAGGTAAGTGTAGCTAGCTTATTTAAGTGCCAGGACACGCTCAGTTGTGTGGGATGCCTGTTGGTAGACTCAAGGTACATTGAACCGAGCGTTTATCCTGGTCAGGCCAAGAGTTGGTGTGGCCAAGAGATCGGAGGCGACAGTGAAGTGTCGTTACGTGTATACTTAGGGTCTATTAAGGTCCTAGTGTATATTTTGCTCCCCGTCGAGGTTATACCTCGACACCCCTGTATAAGGCCTAACACGCCGGTACCCTTTCCTCTGAGGGACTGCAGGGTTACGCGCGAAAGCGCAATATAACACCCTAGTCTAAGCTCGTGGCTAGTGGTGTAGGTAAGGGTTACCTAAAACAACCTCGGTATACAGAAGCGCTTACAACCGACCCGGTGTAAGGGATCGTTCCTGGTCTTCAGGTTTGATCCAACAAATCGCTAACCTTCACGGGGAAGCGTGTGTTGTTGGTGGGAACTCACCCGACAAGTGGGAATTCTATCGTGTCCTACACGGCATTGTGATTATCACTAATAGTGATGGCTGCAAAGAAGTTGCCACAGGAGAAAGTATCGTGACCAGCGCACTTAGTTCATCTTGCAAGCCACCTGAGCGGTAATATCATTGAGTGAACCCAGGTTAGGCACCTCCGACCAAGTACAAGCAGTATGGAAGATTAGGAACCCGACCAATGTCGAGCAGGCAAATAGTGTAGTCCAGAATTAGTAGGAGGTTAGGACAGAGAGACAGTAAGAACTGAGAGAGGGTAGTGTTGAGGCGCATGCAGAGCGTGACAACTCACTTTTCTCTCATTCCGGAATCTACCACCAAGGACTCACTGCAGTTTCTTGTTAGCTGCATTGGCCAAGCAGCTCGTGTGAGTTCTCCGCGACCTCGACGAACTGAGTGAGAGGCTCCACGACCGAAATAAAATAACCAACGACCTAGATTACTCTAAAAGTGCTACCAAATCGCACTTTAGTCTGAGCTCATAACGAGAGCTCAGCAAAAGTTGTGACATAGTTGACCTTGATGGCTGTGATGACGCGCAGCTCTGCGAGGCGAGTGTTGAGGAGTGATACAGCGCCTTCCTGCCAGCTATTGGAAGTGGAGAGTTGTCAAGGAAATGATGAGGTCGACACACTACAAACAATCACTAGCTGCATACGGCAATATCAGATGCTCGACAAGAGATGACTGTAATGCACGACAGCTTAAGATTGGAGGTCACTGCGTCGATGGCAAACATTAGCGATAGGAACTCCGCTGAGATGATTGAGATACAAGGTCATTTGGCGAATTTAGTTCAAGGAATGACGAACATGGTTACTACGTTAAGTTAAACGCAGACTATGGCTCAAGATGCTCAGAGAATTGCTATGCAAACGCGGAATTAGATTTTTCAGCCGTCCCACAGCTCACAATCGGCAACAGAAGCTGCACCAGAGCAACAATTAGCAGGTTCAAATCAAAATAACGACATAAACATGGATCCACCTTCGTCTACAACTGCGGTTTCGCCTGTGATGTCACTAATGCCGCGTCTACGCAAAATGGACGTGAATCCCCCGGTCTTTGATGGTCTAATTGACGGTATAAAGTTGAATAGCTTTCTGTTTCAATTCGAGAGCTACTTCGAGCAGAAAGGATATGATTTGCAACAGCATGACCATCTACTTGTGCGTGAGTTAAACCAGTGCGTTTGTAAGAATGCTTTGGTGTGGTACGAACGATACATGACGGATGATACAACAACAAAACTGTGGAGTGCAGTTGAGAATGAAATGCAGCGTGAATTTCGAGAACCTAATTTTGATGATAAAATTCGCAATCAGCTTTTGACTATTCGGCAAACTGGGGTATATCCAGGATATGTTTCGAAATTTCGGGAGCTCCAGCGAATTGTTCGACATGACGAATTAACAGCCATAAATCTCTTTCTTAATGGGTTGACAAACAATGAGGTGAAAAAAGCTATACAGCGGAAACAACCTGCTACATTGACCGATGCTGTTCGTCAAGGGTTCCTCGAATGGGACGTTCAGGACAAGATGATCGTCACGAAAGCGAACAACAATATACTGGCTAAAAAGTATCGCGGGGCACCTACCAAGAGCAATCGACAAAATTTAGCACAGAAAGGCAATCAGAATTCTCAGCCACCGCGACAACGAAATACCCGGGTGGAGCCTACGCTATGTCCGCATTGTAAAAGAGGTGTGCACCGAGAGGAAGGCTGTTGGGTGAAATATGCCGAGAAGAAACCTCTACAATTGCAAAGAAAACAGCAGTTGCACCAACAGGTCTGTTCACTGTTGGAGACACTTGTCGTTGGAGATGGACAGCATAGTTCATCAACAGCTTCAGAGCCGTCAAACTAGTCCGTCCACCGGAGGTCGAGCACTTTGGTGGACAACGAAATACTCGGGTGGAGCCTACGCTATGTCCGCATTGTAAAAGAGGTGTGCACCGAGAGGAAGGCTGTTGGGTGAAATATGCCGAGAAGAAACCTCTACAATTGCAAAGAAAACAGCAGTTGCACCAACAGGTCTGTTCACTGTTGGAGACACTTGTCGTTGGAGATGGACAGCATAGTTCATCAACAGCTTCAGAGCCGTCAAACTAGTCCGTCCACCGGAGGTCGAGCACTTTGGTGGACAGAGAGAAGAGTTGCTCGACCAAGTGAATGTTGTGGAGTTGACATTTCATGGTATAAAAGATGATGATGAAAACAAAAAGAACTCAGAAAAACGTTTTCAAGAAGAGTCAGATAATTTGGAAATTGCGAAAAAAGAGTGAATGATCATGAATTCTTCTCTTTACTGCACGCAAGGAGCACAGTACATTGTCTTTCGCAGGATATTTGCATTCTTAATTCAAATTTCATTGACAGTGGAGCTACTATGGACGGCGTAAGCCCCAAATTTTGCACAACAAATGGATTGTGGGACAGCGTGGTTGACCACCACCAGCCCTTAGAAATTACCTTAGCTGCAAAAAAGACTTTGACAGTCCCGACCAAGACTGTTCGGCTTACACTCTATATGGAAAATTTCTAGGTTTACGTCAATGACGTTTTGGTAATCGAGGTTCCTGAAGGACAAGATCTTATTCTAGGAATGCCATGGCTTAAGACCAATAACCCAGACATTGATTGGGTAAAAGAACGAGTACGACCGAGATTTCAGTCAGATGTTGGAGATTCCCCATCGTAAAAGCCTACGAAGAGAAGACGTGCTAAGAATAAAGTGAAGACGCCTCGTAAACCAGCGAGACCTGCCGTGAAAATTGGAGGACAGAAATAATCTGTATCGGTCCCAAATCTGAAAACAAATTATGACAATCTTTTTTCTTGCGGGTACTACTCAAGTGTAAGTGGGACGACGAAATATATCTCCGGAAAACAATTTCGACGGATGACAAGGAAGCCAACAGAAATTGAGTATATTTTTGTGATACGACTTAAAACTGAAAAAGAAAGTGGAGAAGATAAGAAACAAGTTGTTAATATTGATTCTTATCGTGGCCATCCCTCGTATTCCGTTCTTCTAAAACACAAACCAGTGTTCCAACAGAAATTGCCATCGTGCTTGCCGCCAATTGAACGTGGTGTACATGAAATTAACGTTGATACGAAAGAAGCAATTTTTCGTCGGCAGTGGAGGTTATCCCCAGCACAAGAAAAGTTATCCGGGACTCGGTTGAAGAAATGCTGGCTGCTGGATTGATTCGTCCTTCGACATCACCACATGGAGCACCTACATTCTGCGTCAAGAAACCCGTCGGCTGGAGAATTGTGCATGACTATCGTGCACTTAACATGCACACAATTAGGAGGACATTACCAATGTCGAGGAAAGACAAGATTATCGACAAAATGCAAGGTGCTTACTGGTTTTCTTGCATGAACGTTTTTAGTGGGTACTACCAATTTCGAGTGAGAGAATCAGATGTGCCATTTACAGCATTGCAAGCACCTGACGGTGCGTACGAATATTTAGTACTCCAATGGGTCTCTCAACCCCCCCCTACTTTTAATGCTGGAGTTCGTCGAATGCTCACAGATTTTAGTGATATATGTGAGTCCTACGTTGATGACATCTATGTATATACAAAATCACAGAGCATCGAGAAACATTTAGAGGCACTGGACCGTGTACTGACTCGTCTCGAAGAAAAACATTATTTTGTGAAGCTCAGTAAATGCGTGTTTTGTGTCGATGCGATACCGTGCTTAGGGGATTACGTGGGCCGGAATGGAGTATGTATCGATCCTGCAAAAGTGAAAATACTGCGAGATTGGCCACTACCCCGTACCCGAAATGAACTGCAGTCGTTTTTGGGTACGGCTGTGTATGTGCGGAGATTTTGCAACGATTTTGCGAGTGATACTGCCCCACTGTTTGATGTGCAAAGGAAAAGGAAAACAGAAACTTGAATGGTCATCGCAACTGCAGAACCATTTTTCATGTCTGAATGCAAAGATTAGTTCTACCCCGTTCTAGCTATCCCAAATTTTGACCGCTCTTTTCATTTACGGATGGACGCAAGTGACTTTGCAGTTGGTTGAGTTATTTTTCAAGAGGAGGGCGAGGGTATTGAGAGAATGGAAAGACCTGTAGCCTTTGATGGACGAAAGTACAAGTTCGCAGAACAAAAACTATTCTATTTACGAAAAAGAATTGTTGGCGATTCTGTCTGGTTTGAGATTGTGGCGTGTCTACCTACTTGATAAACCATGCATAGTGGAGACTAACCACCGGTCTCTAGAGACACTATTTGCTCAGAAGACAATATCGCGACGAGTAGCTCGATGGTACGACGAGTTGTGTGAATATCCCATCAAATTCAGATACATTCCAAAAAAGGATAATGAAGTAGCTGATGGAATATCTCGACGATCAGATTTTAAGGACGGTGTACCAGCAACTTTTACTTCTATTACTAGTCGCAAACAAGTTAAATGGCACGTGAACTTTGATTTGGCTAGTCTTGTGAAAGAAGCTGTTTGTCGCTACTGTGAAGATCCTATTACCGCCTCCCTACAGCAATATCTAAGTGGGGTCGGAAATACTGATAAGCCTCAAATCCGTAATCTGGATAGGTACAACTTGGTCAACGGTAAAATCTTCTACGAAACACGAAGTGATGAACACCCACGCCTTGTTTTACCGCATATTCGAGATATTATTGATGGGGTCCTCTACGAATTTCATGATACTAGGTGTTACGGACACCCTGGCATTGAACGGACGCTACGTCTAGTTGAAAAAGAGTACTATTGGCGTCGAATGGAACGCTCAGTCCGTTCTTATGTAAGATCGTGTGAAGTTTGCCAACGAACAAAGGGTAGATTGACGAAACCTCCTGGAGTTTTGCGCTCGCATCAAATACCTACGGCGAGGTGGACGCATCTCGCTATGGATTTCATTGTAGCGTTACCAGAGTCGCAAGAAGGTTTTGATTCGATTATGGTCGTGGTAGATCGCTTAACTAAACGTGCTCAATTCTTGGCAACTACGACTATTGCTACAGCGCTGGAAACAGCCAAATTATATCGTGATCGTGTGTTCGTACTTCATGGTCTCCCGAGAGAGATTTTATCCGACCGGGACTCAAAATTTACTTCAGCAGTATGGACAAATTCGTGTGAAATGTTAGGAACTCAGCAGAAGCTGACGACCGCTTCTCGACAACAAGCTAACGGTGTCACAGAGAGAATAAATCAGACTATCGAGAATTATTTACGAGCATTCACCAACAGCAACAGTGATGATTGGGATCAGCTCTTGTCCTTAGCTGAGTTTGCATACAACGCGCGATACCAAGCATCGATTAACATGTCACCATTCGAAGCAGACTTAGGGTACCAGCCAGCAACGCCAGCGTCATTGAAACCACTACAGCCAAGCAAGTCGCCTACTGCTCGTGCTGCTCAGAAACTTGGAGAAGAATTTGTGGAGTATCAAAAGGACGTGATAGCGAAAGCACGACGGGCTTTGCAAGCGTCTCAACATCGAATGAGTCAATATTACGATAAGAATCGACCTACACAGGATTTTGGAATAGGAGATCGTGTATTATTGTCAACAAGTAACTTGGCTACATTCCATGCCGGCACAACGAAAAAGAAATTAGGCCCCAGATGGATTGGACCATATGCCGTCACAGAGCGTATTGGACACGACTACTATCGACTGGAATTACCTACACGTGTCAAATTTCATCCAGTGTTTCATACTTCGATGTTAAAACCCTACGTGCATAGTGAACGGCCAAATCAGGTCATTTTCAAAGTACGACTTCCGGATGGAAGTGAAGGCGACTTAGTTGAAGACATTGTGGGGTTTAGACGTCGCAAAGGGGGCAAAGAGTATCAGGTGAAATGGTTGGGACAGACGGAACTCACATGGGAGCCTCTAAAAAACTTACAATATGTTCTTGACCTGGTAAAAAGATATCATCAGCGCGTCAAACATATTGGAAGAGTAACATCACAAATTCCACTCAAGTAAGCAGACCACATCTTGAAGGAGGGCATGTCACGGGAACGAATGACTAGTTCTACAACTGACAGTGGAATATGGGGGTGATTATCACTAAGAGTGATGTCTGCAAAGAAGCTGCCACAGGAGAAAGTATCGTGACCAGCGCACTTAGTTCATCTTGCAAGCCACCTGAGCTGTGACGGGGTCACACGAGCACCTTGCTTGAGGAAGCGTGCTATTAAGAGTATACAAACTCTAAGTGAACGGCAGTTCACTAGTCCCTGGTCTGGGGGGACTTAATAGCCAGTTTAGAGTAAGTTTTAGACTGATTTATTTATAGTTCATTAGGTTCATTTGGCCTGTAATACAAACTCCTAATTAACTATACTTTATCCTAATTATGCATATAAAAGGTAGGTTAATTACTATTGGTTGGCCCTCAGCCACCTCAACCTACGTGGCAGTAGTGTGGCCCACACCACAGTGTGGCTCACACAACTCCATCAGAGTATTAAAACAAATACTCACAGAAGTATATCAACTTCTAAAGGTAGTACCCTTTCTAGGGTACTCCTTCATGTAACCCCGTTACATCCTCCCCCACTAAGGTTGGAAACACCCCCAACCAATGAGGAGCTAGGAAGAGAGCTCCGCTCTCTTTCCTGTCCTTGTCGATACCCATCGACGAGCCACCGTTGTGGCTTGAAGGCTTTCATTCAGCCTTTTCACGTGCGCAAGACACCCCGAGGTTTCCACGTCAACCTCTCAAGATGCCTAAGAAGGCAAGCACCCGCGGCGCTTCGGCGCCTTCCAAGTCTAAGACCGCGAGGTCAAAGACTGCTAAGGCCAAGTCGAAAGACAAGGCCGCTTCGCGCAAGGAAGTCCGCAAGGCGGCTTCCGAGGCAGCCAGCAAGCGCACCGCTGCTGCTGCCAAGCAAGGAGGGAATCCGCGACGCAGTCGCTCGCGCTCCCTATCACCCGACGATAGGCCGAACCCTCGGTTTGCCTATCGGGACCACAGTCCTGGGTCGGAGTCCCCGGAATTTAACATTCCTATGATCACAGGATCAGAGTCGGACGGGGACTCTCCTGGATCCGCTAAGGATCCTTCTTCTTCTCAGGATGCTCCTTCACAGGACGCTCCTGCACAGGACGCTCCTGTTGATGATGCTGAGTCATCAGAGGCAAAGGCAGCTTCGACGAGCTCGCCTGCCAAGAGCCTTACCTTAGCCGAAGGTAAAGCTCGAGCCCAAGCTGCGAAAGCAGCTTCTCCAAAGCGGGCTGGTGAGGGTGCTGCTGCTGCTAAGAAGCGCGCAGCCCCTGGCTCTCCTACGTCAGAGCCTTGAATCGCTAAGGGATTCAAATCCCTGTTCGACTCCTCAGACGAGGAGGAAGAGGAGGGGGCTGTCTCCGAGCCCCGAGAGATCTCCAATGATCTCGATGAGCAGCAAGAGCGTTATCAAACTGCTCAGCTTCAAGGCACTCCTGTGCCTGCCACGCCGGTGTATCCTCGCGGATACTACCCACCGGATACGGGGTCTGGGTCCCCGATGTTCTTGGAGCACCTCAGGGCCCCTCGTGGTCTTAACCATGGGCGCACTTCGCGTGGCGCCTATGAGCGTGCCTTGGTTCAGGACGAACCACTCTTTGTCAACGACATCGAGGCCGCTAGGTGTGTGCTGCTTGCACCACACCGAATTCCTCTCAAGGAATTTACGAGTCTCCGGAAGAAACCGGAAGACCGTGGTGGGCTCTTCCCCGTGTGGGGGTACCCTTGGGTACAGCCCGAGAACACCGTAACCCAGGCCCAGGCAGAAGACCTGTTCTGGAGATGGGTTTCTCTAAAGAACTTCACAGTTTAGGAGTTGAAAGAACTCCGGGAAGATCGTATGCTGTCCAACGTCTTGAACCAGCGCGATCTTCGTATTGAGTTTGCCCACTTAATCGCTAAGCGGCAACTCCACTCCGTTATGGAGGGACTTAGACAGCAGTCTAAGTCCAGCGCTCAAGACGAGCGCGGGTACGGTTCCGTCAACCCAGGGACCGTACACCGTAAGGCGGCTAAAAAGCCGCGGACTACTTACGCCCCGGCTGTTGATCTCAAATCTCAACAGTCTTCGGGCAGTCAACCCGGAGCCGGTCTTCCGGCTCCCACGAGTTCTGTGACGAGGGGTAACCCCGCCACTTTACAAGCAGCTGGCGCTTCCCAGAGCGCCGCCGCTCCTGGACGACCCGCTCCACATGGTAGTGGAGCTCGCCGTTCCGGTCAAGGAGGGCAGGAGGACCTCTCGCACACGTTTGAGTACGAGGCTCCTTCTCAGCCGTATCCTTCTGGACCCTCATCTTCGGGTCGGGACTCTGTGGGGTCCCTATTAAGCGACGAGGTCCGTCAGCTTCGAGATCGCGTCTATGCGATCGAGATAGCCCTTGGGCTTGGACCTGGTGGTCAGGCTGCCTCTCAGGCTGGCAAGCCGGGTGCCCTTGAGGTCCTTCGTCAGGACTTGGACGCTCTTGGTCGTGAGACTCATGAGCTCCATGGGCGCGCTGACCGCCGAGCTCCGGCTGCTGCCGTGAAGGAGCTCCGTCGAGGCTTAGACGTTCTAAGCCATGAGGTGCATGGTCGGATGCCCTCTTATGAGCCGCAGGGGTATTCGTACCCCTCGACTTATGGGTATAGCTCTTACCCAAGCTCTTCCCATTCGGTACTGTCATACCCTTCGTATGACTCGCGTGGGTACCAGCCTGCGTTCTACTCGCAGGCTTCGACACCGGCAGCTCCGGTTGTCCAGAGAGCTCAGCCTCGTTTTGAGGAGGTGAGTTCTCACCTTGGTCTTCCTCCGTCCGAGAAGGAAGGCACAGCGGATCGTGATACCGCTTAAGACGCCCCACGTAGAACGTCGGGTGCGTCGCCATTGACTTTGGGAGGTCAATGGTATACGCCGTGCCATGTCTGGCCAGGACCGCAAAGGGTCCAATGAAGCGGTGCTTCAACTTGTTGCTCCCTACGGAGCTAACCAAGTTTATAGGTAAATTTTTAGTATCTAAAAGTACTAATTCACCTTGTTTAAAAACAGTTAAATGTCCTCTTCCGTTCTTATCTGAGTACTCTTTCTGTTTATCTTGGGCCGATGCCATTGCATCTCTAACCCGGCTGATTAGCGTCAGCCTGCCATCTATAAATGATGACAACTGTCTCCTTAGAGACTCTGGCTCGATCTCCGAGACCTGGGAGGAAAACGCTTTCCGAGCCTCTCCCCCACTTACGATGGAGGCCACGGTGCCTCCCCGCAAGGTTAGCGGCACCTGGGGGTGTCGTAACCCATTCAAGTAGAACGGGGTAAACCCTGTTGATGCGTGTACCGCATTGTTGAGTGCAAACTCAACCATAGGAAGCTGGTCCGACCAGGACCGAGGTGCTTCCGCACAGATACTGCGCAGAGTATCTTCGAGCACGCGGTTGACGCGCTCCGTCTAACCATCCGTCTGCGGATGGTCTGCAGTTGACATCGTCAACTTAGTTCCCAACAATTGGAACAGGGTGTCCCAGAACGCACCCGTGAAACGCGGGTCTCTGTCCGAGACTATGGTCTCTGGTAGACCATGATAGCGAAACACGCTATCTAGGAACAGCTGTGCAGCTTGTTTCCCGGTGACCTTGTCACGTACCGGAGCAAGATGTACCATCTTGCTCAAACGGCAGACAAACACCAATATGCCGGTGTTGCCCCTGTCATCGGCCGGTAGGCCGAAGACGAAGTCGAGACTCATCGACTTCCAGCAGTCCGCTGGTACTGGTAGGCTCTGCAGTGGAGCCGAGGCGTGGCCCGAAGGCTTCACCCTCTGACATGTTTCACATGTCTTGACATAGTGTGCCACCCACTTATACATGCGGGGCCACCAAAATGTCTGAGAGACCATTTGGTAGGTCTTCTCCCGGCCAAGATGGCCACTTATCGGAGCATCATGCGCCTCCAGAAGTATGTCATACTTCAGATCCTCGTCGTTTGGAACGACAACCCGAGGATGATCTCTGGGGTCTACTCTGTAATGGAGTAACCCATCGGCCAGCTCATAACGATGGAGCTGCGCCCGCTGTCGAGGCGAAAGCCTGTCGACTTTGGCATCCTTGCCATCGAACAAGAACTGCACCAGTGGTGTGTAGTTCTCGTCCTCCTGATACGCCAAGCGTATCCGATCGTATAGATCTGTCGTGATCCGACTGACATGAGCTAGCTCATAGTCAGGTCGACGCGACAATACATCGGCAAGCGCGTTCAGCTAGCCCGGCTTGTATTCAACGCGGAAGTTGTATTCCGCGAAGAATGACAGCCACCTCGCCATCCACTGCGACAGATGCGGCGAGTTGGTGGCAGTCCGCAAGGACGCGTGATCCGTATAGATCACAAAGGTCCTCGTGCCCAAGAGATGAACTCTAAACTTGACAAGAGCGTACTTCATTGCAAGTAGCTCCTTGTCATGAACGGGATAGTTCCGTTCGGCAGCCTTCAGCTGCCTGGACTGGAAGGAGACGACACGTTCGTGTCCCTCATCGTCCTTCTGCAATAGCGCACAGCCTATTGCATAGTCAGAAGCGTCACAGACGACGCTAAATGACTTGTTCTCGTCCGGCAAGGCCAGGACTGGCGCTTGCTGTAAGCTCGCCTTGATGCTATCAAAAGCATCTTGGTGCTGTCGCTCCCAGACCCAGTCGACATATTTCTTTAAGAGATCCGACAAGGGTCGAGCTAGTTCAGCGTACCCTGCGCTGTACTTATGAAGATAGTTGGCTAAGCCCAACCACTTCCGGAGGTCCTTCTGCGACCTCGGGGTCGGCCAAGCCGCTATGGCCTTGACCTTCCCTGGATCGGCGCGTACGCCGACCCTGCTGACAAAGCAGCCGAGGACCTTTATCTCCTCAGCTGCAAAGACGCACTTGTCGATGTTGGCATAGATCTTGTTAGCTCTCATGACCTCAAACACTCGACGGAGGTGCTTCAAATGCACCTCCATAGCCGTCTGGCCACCTTCGGCACGGCTATGGACGAATATATCGTCGAAGTACGTCTGAGCGAACGTACGCAATGGTCTAAACAGTTGTGTGACCAAGCGATTGAACGTCGCTGGGGCATTTGATAGCCCCTGTGGCATCACTAGCCACTCCCAGAGCATCCCACTCGGGGTGCTCACTGCGGTGAGAGGAATGTCACTCTCCCGCATCAGGATCTGGTAGTATCCGTCTACCAGATCCAGGGCACTGTACAGCGTACAGCCCGACATGTTGTTCAACAACACATCCTTGCGAGGGATCGGCGTCTGTGCCGGTACCGTCGCATTGTTCAGCTTGTTGTAAGCGTGAACCAGACGCCACTTCCCGTTCGGTTTCCGAACGCAGAAGGTCGGCGTCGAGTGCGGGGACTTCGACTCCCGCACCATGCCCGACTTCGCCTTCTCGGCGAAGATGGCATCTATGACCTCGCACTGCTCGCGAGGTAGAGGCCACTGCCTCGTGACACAGTACTTTGTGCCTGGCACGAGATCAATCTCGTGCCGAACTCCCCGATCCAGCGGGAGTTGGGATGGTGGGTGCTTCGACACCACATCCGAGTATTCCTTCACAAGAGGATACACTGGATCCTCCGGGTTCTTGAGAATCTCAGAACCCAAGCGCGTTGCGCGCTGCTTCGTGAACCCCTCCAGGACGTCCTCGTCCATTACGGAGGAAGAGTTCAAATCTTCAGGAGAGGTCTCCGGCTTCAGGAGCACCATCTCCGCAATCTCTCCGGCCTTCAACTCGGCCAAGAAGTCCTTCATGGACAATTCCTCGAGGTTCAGCAGTGCTGACACCTCTGGCAGTGCCTCCAGATGGACGGCACCTGCCTTCACTTGACGACCGGACACGCCGTCGAAGACATGGCATTGTTCTTCGACCGGCCGTGCCGGTGGAGTCTCAGACTCCGAGTGTGGTACTTGGTTATCCACACGGGAGGTGTTCACCGACACCTCCGCACTCGTACTGGTCTTCTTGACCCCGCGTGGAACTCTGTTACCCACGCTAGAGACGCACGCTGCGCTCTCAATCTTCTCGGTCTCCTCGACCTTGTGTGGAACTATGTTACCCACACCGGAGGCGCTCTCGGCGCCCTCCCCAGCAGCCTCAGCTGCTTGCGGACCTATGTTACCCGCTTGCGGAACTACGTTACCCGCCTGTGGACCTATGTTACCCACTTGTGGACCTATGTTACCCACACAGGAGACGCCTTTAGCGCTCTCCTCAGCAGTCTCTGCTGCTTGCGGACCTATGTTACCCGCCTGGTCAGTGCCGTCCGGCACTGCCACAGTCGAAGCCCATACGGCGCGACGACTCTCAGCGTTGGGACTTGCCGTCGTGGCAATCCCACACGCGTGGCAATGAGCCTTGGTCTCACGACCGGTTGCGAGGCTCGTCGCAACATCTTCACTGGAGTCAGTGACTCCCAGTACTTCTTCGGGCGCATAAGCGCCTTGGCGACCATCTCTGGCGTCCAGTCCCGGACAGAGGTGGGAACATTACTCACCAAAGCTCTGTCGGAGACTGCAGGCCGGCTAGCCCCAATGGCTTTGCCGCGCCAATCGATCTAGGGCTCGTGCTTTTCGAGCCACGGCATGCCCAGGACCAAGTCGTACTTGTCCATGTCTAGGACAAGGAACGACTCCGTGCTGTCAAAGTCTTCAAACTTTACAGCCAGGTCCATACGGACCCCAGGTACGTTAACCACTGTACCATCGGCCAGTCTCACCGAGACCTGGCCCCTGTCTTTGCTTTCTCGCAAAGCATCAGCATACTTGTCGCCATTCCGCGCGACCGTCTGGCGTCGAGCAAAGTTCGTCGACGCCCCAGAGTCAATCAGGACTCTAAAGGGATCTCCATATCCCCGTACACTTGCGTGTACCACGAGCGGTCCGCCGCTGCTCTTTCTCGTCTCGAGAGCACCCAGGCTCTCAGGGGCTAAGCCTCCATGGCGTGCGCCGTCCACACTCCTACCATGGGGACTTAGATCTTCCCCAGTAGGGCACCCTGCCCCTACTGGTGACCCCAGTTCCCCTGGCGCTTGGGTCGCGGCTTCTGCCACGGGCCCCTCGAGCCCCTATGTTTGGAAGGGAACTTCCTTTGCCCTTCCGCAGGGCAGGCACGTTGCATGTGCCCGAGCTTCCCACATCCGTAGCAACGGATGGAGCTCTGTACGGCCGTACCCAGTTCCATGGGTACCGGCCCGGTGCTAGCTCCAGCTGCTGGAGCTCCTTGCACTGCGCCTGACGACGCATTGTGGCCTTGCCACACCGACGTAGGAGTACGAGCCTGTCGGTGGCTGTACTCCTCTTGGAGGGCGATCGGTATCGCCTCCTCCATAGTGTTCGCATGCACGCGGAACAACTGTGTGCGGGATGGGCCCACCTTCAGGCATCCATGAACACTGTCACCTTGATGTGTTCAGGTAGGGGGTTCCCCGCCAGAGATGCAGCGAGCACTCGCATCTCTTGGATGTATTCGTGCAGCTCACGCTTCCCTTGTTTACAGGCAAGGAAGCGCGAGCGCTGGCGATACTCGTAGTTCGCCGGAAGGAAGGCGGCTCTAAGCTGTTGACACAGCTGAGCCCAGGTTGTGAAACAACCCGGCGTTGTCGCTTCGCGCGTGTACGCCCAGGTCTTCGCCCGACCTCCTAGGTTGGACAGGGCGAAAGCGACCCGAAGTCGCTCGGTCGAGATCAGAGCCGCGTCCATCGCGAGCTCTACCTCTCTGACCCAGAAGTGGAGGTTCTCCCCCTCCTTTCCCTCATAAGGATTAACCTTAAGCCTCAACGGCTTAGGTTGGGCTGGCTTCATCTCAGCCACGGGGGTCTGCAGCCCCTGTACGTGGGCGATAAGCCCTCTCTCGTACGTGTCGAACGCCTCAATGCGTTCGACCTGCTCGGCCGGCGTAGCAGCCGCCAAGCTTCGGAGGGCATCTCCTCCAAAGATGCCCACCATCTTCCGGACCGACTCAAACTGAGAGTCGGTCAAATGAGGGAACTCCCCTCTATCCATCCTGGCTTACCTTGTAGGAGCCACAGAGGATTCAGGTAGCCAATCTACCCGCGTAGGTGTGGATTGACTACAAGTGCTACCAAGTGTGACGGGGTCACACGAGCACCTTGCTTGAGGAAGCGTGCTATTAAGAGTATACAAACTCTAAGTGAACGGCAGTTCACTAGTCCCTGGTCTGGGGGGACTTAATAGCCAGTTTAGAGTAGATTTTAGACTGATTTATTTATAGTTAATTAGGCTCATTTGGCCTGTAATACAAACTCCTAATTAACTATACTTTATCCTAATTATGCATATAAAAGGTAGGTTAATTACTATTGGTTGGCCCTCAGCCACCTCAACCTACGTGGCAGTAGTGTGGCCCACACCACAGTGTGGCTCACACAACTCCATCAGAGTATTAAAACAAATACTCACAGAAGTATATCAACTTCTAAAGGCAGTACCCTTTCTAGGGTACTCCTTCATGTAACCCCGTTACATGAGCGGTAATATCATTGAGTGAACCCAGGTTAGGCACCTCCGACCAAGTACAAGCAGTATGGAAGATTAGGACTCGACCAATGTCGAGCAGGCAAATAGTGTAGTCCAGAATTAGTAGGAGGTTAGGACAGAGAGACAGTAAGAACTGAGAGAGGGTAGTGTTGAGGCGCATGCAGAGCGTGACAACTCACTTTTCTCTCATTCCGGAATCTACCACCAAGGACTCACTGCAGTTTCTTGTTAGCTGCATTGGCCAAGCAGCTCGTGTGAGTTCTCCGCGACCTCGACGAACTGAGTGAGAGGCTCCACGACCGAAATAAAATAACCAACGACCTAGCTTACTCTAAAAGTGCTACCAAATCGCACTTTAGTCTGAGCTCATAATAAGAGCTCAGCAAAAGTTGTGACAATCACCTGATACCATCGCATATACCTTCAAGTGATATCCGAGATGAAGAATAGTGGGAAGCAGTTGCACGATTTGAACAGACACTTGGAATCCAGGCTGGGATCCGCTCAAGGTAATTACGATGTAGAATCAGTCATCGGTTCTCGCGGTTACTGTACTTGCGTTTGTAACTCAACTTCCAGAACTACATATAATGTGGGACAGGTTTTCACAATTACTAAGGCCGCGTGCTTCGCGCAAGGAGTAAGCTCTGAAATTGATATACCGGTATTAGTTGTTCTGCAGTATGAGGAGTGGCCGATCCGATGTGCTACTGGGTGTTTCGGACATTAACCTTGACGTCTGATCACGAGTCTATTGGTTGGAGTTGTCTAGAGTGATGGATCACTGAAGTGATGAGAGAATGAAAGATGTTGTTTTCAAGAGACTCACGCCTTCAATTTCGTGCGCGAGTCACTCGTATTTAGTGTGAATTCATGTTTTGAATTGATAGTGTTTTCGGTGTTCATTATAACTCAACAGCAGATATAGATAGATAGACTATTAATAACCTGTTCGAAACAACACTTTAAACGCGACATTAGGATTAGGGTAATCTTCTTTACAATCCATCAATACAACTGACATCTAGTATGCGTCTGCAACGAGGTAGCTGGTTGAAAGGAAGATGCTCCAGTAAGATAAGGAAGTCAGGTTGGTCTGCTTTAGTTGGTTTAAAAGAGAGTGAGTGTTACGACTAGTCCTCCTCGGAGAAAGTGGATCTGAAACCAGCTTCTCCCAACCAAAAAGTAGTTCTACCTACTCTCTAATATACATGTAAATATAAAAGAATCGCCAGTCGGCTGTGACGTGCTTCCCTAATCGTCGCTCTTGCTCGAATACTCCATTCATAACATATCTATTGACCGGGTGGTTTAACAATTCAAGTATACTCGAACTCATCATATACTCACATTGAGACTGGGAAGTTGGTACGTAAATTTAGTCGTTCGACACGGTCCAAGCATCGACATGCATGATTAGTTTACGGTAGAGGAGTTGCTTCCAGTGTACGGGTCTTCTCGTCTCCACTTGCCGGCGAACGGGTACTGCCACACATCAATCTGTTTGGTCACATCTGGGAAATCCTTTCGAATCAATGCACGAAGTAATTCGTCAACGACCACGTGGCCAGCCTTGCTGAAGTGCAAACCGTCTTCGAGGTATGAGTTCCGTTTCGCCTCAGTCATGTTGTTGAAGTGTGTGTACAAGTCCAAGACCGGGACACCGGCTTTGGCGGCAGCCTGTACGCAAGCACGAGCATATTTGCCAGTCATGGCATTGGAGCGATCAAGTGGGCCAAGTTTGGCTCTGGCTACATCGTTTACATGGGGTGGGGTGATCATCACGACCTCAGCGCTTGGGGTTGCAGCTTGGAAACTAGCGACGATTTCAAGCAGGTTCTTGCTGTAATCCGCCAACGGGACATGCATGTCCGGATTGCTGCCGTTGGTTAAGGAGGCGTCATTGGAACCAAGCCAGACGGTGATGACTGACGGCTTGAATGCACCACTTTTGAGTTCTTTCGCCAAGGTCGGTTGGACGTACTTGAGCCACCACCTGATACCACCACAGATTAGTACGAGACATCATCCAAAGTTTTAGAGAACGAAGACGCACCTCGTGTTATAGCCAGAGAGACCGCGAACGATGATATCATACGACTGCGAGAGTTGGTATTGAAACAACGTAACCCAGCCACCGTCGAAACCGTCCTCAGTAATGGAGTCACCCGTAATTAGCATTTGTGGACGATTGGGCTGAATGTCTGCATCTGCCGCCACGAAGGCCTCCCGTGCCTCAATGGACCAAACGGCGTTCGACACAACGATGGCAACAAGCAGGAGAACGCGGAGTAAATTGAAGGACGCCATTGCCTTGGTGGCAAATTCAATTGTGAACACTCGTGCTGGTGTTCTTTTAACCTGCTATCTTGTGCTGTGTTGGCAATGTGATGAAATGGTTCAGTCACGATTGAATGGTGTCAAATCTTTTCGGTGGTTTAACGAATGGAACTGACTCATTTCCCATCAAATTGTGAACCCGATTTGCTTTCCGTTCTTGTTGACGGTCGTCTATCACGCCAGCATCAACACGTGATTCGACCAATATTATTGAACCGTGTTTACACAGTATCACGATAGTGCGCATGACTCCGCAATCAAGTGTCAGCTTCCCGGGTACCACAGAAATCTGAGCCAATTGTGGAGTGGTAACAAGCAATGTAAAGGCAATCTCTGATATTATTAGTGGTAGGCTCCACGTTGTTCCACAGCCCTTGTGTCTTCAATTTCGGAACTGGCTGACCGTATACTCGTCCCGACGTTTTCGTCAGGTGAATTAAGCAGCTCGTCGACGAACATCAGGTTCCACCCGGGTATTTTGTAAGAAGCGGAGCTATTCCAAACTTTTTTGCACTTGCAACTCTTTGTTGCAAAAAGCGGAGTTCGTGGACTCTTTGTTGCAAAACGCGGAGTTCTAACTGCACATTAATGGAGTCAATAACACACAGACACACACTGACTACAGACAAACAAGCATGTATTATCAAACGTCCAGCCTGCTATTCATGCCAACCTCTAAATCACCATTACTGTGTTGGGCTGCTCCGCCTGTTGTGGCCACTTTGGTCGCAGTTTGAACAGAAACAGGTTCGTATCATCTTGCCGACTTTCTTGTTGTTTGTATCACCACTGCTAGGCAGTCACTCTCTCCTTCTTCTTCCTAGGCTTCGAGCTGGCATTCGGTGAGTGTGTCGCCGATTACGGCCTCGGTTCAAGTTGTTCAAGCTGTGCTCACGCCGGGCACCAATGGCGGAGTTGGGCGTACGCCTCGGCGCTTTCCGATGACGGCGCGATTGTGTCACGAGGTCTGGGTGGACTCGAGGCACGCTGCATGAGACTTCAGTGGGCTGCTGGCACACGCCCACGATTGCATGTTTGGCACGGTGAAGGACAGCCTTCTGTGCCCAAGTTTCCTTTTGCTTTTGCTCATTAATAAACTTTCCTTATCGGAAACCCTGGGTATCGCGACAAAGCTAGCTTTGCGCTCATCGAAGTGTGAGTTTGTTAGTCTCGGGCGACGAGCGTCCGGTTCTTCGTTCTTCAGTGCGTGCGACGACTGGAGATTTTCGTTGACGCCGAGTTCAAGTACTGAATCGCGTCGTTTAAGTACGAGCGGTGTGCCAATCGCTTAAGTGCGGATGCCGTTAAGTTCGCAGTTGAAGTGCACTGCAACCTCAAGATGTCGGGGACGCGCTACACTGTGGACTTGGATGGAAATGTGGAAATGTCAATTCCACACCCCATCTTTGAAGTCATTAAGGCTCCCGAGCTCTGCAGCTGGGAGCATGCTGCCCTCGTCGAATGGTTCCGCGAATGGGAGCGATACGAGGAGAAGATGCGCGCACGCTGTGCTACTACTGGTGAGACCTTCGAGAACGTAGTGTCAACAGTGAAAGGCGCTGTCAAGCGGGGCACGTTGAAGAATCTGGCTACCTATGTGCTAAAGAAGGGAGTGGATTCTGTGACGGACGCTGACATCATGGCCGCTGTGAAAGCACGCTGTCAATCTCTCAAGAATGGGTTCGTCCCTGATGTCACGACTTTGTTCCGTCAACGTCTGAAAATGAATCTCGCTACTGATGACTGTGATGCGAGGGTCTTTCGCTACTACGAGGACTTCAACAGTATTGTGGAAAACAACGGGGTGCAAGGACTTATTGGAGCAGGTCAGCACGACGACGGAGACTACAGGAGCAGGATGAAGGCTCGATGTCGGCTGCTGATCGACAACCTTCAACCTCCGGTGCTAAAAGCGCAAATCAGCCGCTTAGTGGACTTAGAGAAACGTGACTGCAAATCTGATGATATTGCGCTCTTCGATCTGATACTGGAACATGCGAAGGTCCAGCAGCGGTTCCACCGGATGTCTCAAGAGAATGCCTCCAAGACTGACTCGAAGGGAAGCAAGGTCGAGAAGAAGCCCCAGCGAGCTGCGAGCTCGAAGCCTCCGCCCCCGCGTACATCGACACCCGCTGCTGCTGCTTCGGGTGGCACTACGCCGTCAACACCTCGCCCAACGCGTGCTCCTCCCCATGACGGCTGCCTGGTTTGCAAAGGATCCCACTGGATGAATGACTGTCCCGTTGCGACGGACGCACAGCGAGAGGAAGCTCTGAAGCAATTCCGGGAGGCCAAGGAAAAACGATCGAGTGCACGATCGAAAATGGCCCGTGGCCCGGTCTGTCACTCCCGCGGGCTCGGTTCGTATAAATGGACTGTTGGAAGTCCGTTACCTGCCGGACACTGGTGCTGATAAGAGCGTCGTTCCACAAACTATTCTGGACTCGCTACGTGCCGTGCAACCGTCGCTTACTACAACATCGCTGCCTACGCCGGTGATGCTGGAAATGGCTGATGGCCGGCAGCTGGAAATGGCTGATGGCCGGCATTGAGGGCGAAAGTGATGAGTTTTTGTTGGGACGTGATGTTCTAAAGGGTCTTGGAATTGACGTCGAGCAGCAGCTCGCGCAACTGGCTGGACCTTCACTACTTGATGTGGAAAGTGATGAATTCCCAGTCGGCGACGAGATTCCCAACACAGAACTGTCGACGGATACGCCCGACGACATTAGCACACTCACCCAATTACTGGACCGTGCCGTTGCGAATGGATTACCTGCAGAGCATGTTGACGCCGTCCGTGAGCTGCTGGAAACATTCCCAGATGTGTGGCGTGAAGCTGTCGGTGCCGACCCTCCCGCCAATGTCGACCCGCTACAAGTCACTATACAGTCAGGTACAGTACCGCACCGAAGCTCTCCGCGCAAATACGCACTCATGGAGGCTCAGTTCATACGAGATTACGTGAAATCTCTCGTCGACAGTGGGCTAGTGGAGCAGAACAACGCGTCGCGGTGGGCATGCGCAGTTGTCCCAGTACGAAAGCCAGGCACGCAAGACAAGTTTCGGCTGGCCATCGATTACCGGCCCGTCAACAAAGTCACCGTTCCTATCGCAGGTACAATGCCATCAACTGCCACGACACTAAATGCCTTGGAAGGAATGAAAGTGTTCGGTCGCGTCGACATCACACAAGGATTCTGGCAGCTGCCTCTACATGAAGACAGTCGTGAGGTGTTCTCATTCGTCACACCGGATGGGGTGTATACGCCGACGCGTGTGCCTCAAGGGGCCATGGACTCGGCACTGAACTTTCAGAGCCAAATCCAAGCCAAGCTGGCACCTTTGATCCCGAAATCAGCGCTCGTGTGGGTCGACGACGTGATTTTATTTGCGCCAACTATTCCCGAGTTCTTAGAGACGCTCCGAGTTTTCTTTGGGATCGTCCAAGCAGCCAACTTCAAGCTTAATGCCGCCAAGTCATCGCTATTTGAACTGGAGATCAAGTGGTGTGGACGCCTAACATCCAGCGATGGCATTCGCCATGACCCCGAGCGCGCGTCAGCGCTCTCGCCGAGTTGCCCCTGCTGTCCACGATCGCTGAGCTACAATACTTCGTATGTGCTACTAATTGGCTACACGATTCGTTACCCGACTATGCTCGTCTCATTGCTCCGCTACAGGACAAGTTGAATGCCGAACGCAAGAGAATCGGTCGGCGTAATCGCAATGCGCTCAATGTAGCCACCTCATGGACGGGAGATGAAGAAGCTGCTTTCGACTCAGTCGTGAACTTGGTTCGGGATTCGGCTCTCATGGCATTCCCTGATCCAGCTGCAGAGATGTTCCTATTCACTGATGCATCTGCTCTCGGGTACAGCATCATTGTTACCCAAGTCCGGAACTGGGACCCACTGCTGCCTGTTGACCAACAGCAACATGAAATGATCGTGTGTAAGGGTGGAGTTTTCAAGCACTCCGAGGAAAACTGGTCGGTGGTGGAAAAGGTGGCGTTCCCGATCGTTAAAGCTTGCCACGATCTCGAATACCTCCTTCTTCGTCCACTTGGATTCAGGTTGTACTGTGACCACGCGAATCTGGCGTACATTTTTGCGCCTGGAGTTGAGCTCAAGAAACACATCCGAGACCGCTTGCAGCGCTGGTCGATGCGTCTCTGTGGTCTACACTATGTGATTGAACACATTCCTGGGGAGAAGAACGTCTGGGCAGACATCGTCTCACGCTGACACGCACGGGACGTGGTTCGTGTTGCCGCTGTACGCACTCGCAGCAAGCTCGCTACCCCTGTGGAGGACCTATCGCAAATCCACCCCCTAGCTGATGACAACTTTGTCTTCCTACTCGTGACGAAGTCCGCCGTGCTCAAGAAGACGCCCCTCGCGAACGCTCCACGCTGTCAAATTTCGTGGAGGAGGAGGGTATGGTTACCATCGACGGCCGTCTCTGGATTCCCACCTCTGCAAAGGAACTTCTCGCTCGAATCTTCATAGTCGCCCACTGTGGTGCTCACGGTCATCGTGGACAAGAACCGATGGCCCTGGTGATCAAGGAGCGGTTTTTCATTGCAAGGATGGAAGTTCAGGTTGCAACATTTGTCCGACAATGCTTGCTGTGCAAGCACTTCAAAGGACCACGCTTGATCTCGCGACCGTATGGACCATTATTGACACCAACGCAGCGCAATGAGATCGTCCACTGGGACTTTTTGACTCTTGGCGACGGATTCGGCGACACAAAGTATCTTCTCGTCGTGAAGGACGGCCTATCGCATTTTTGCGAGCTATTTCCTTGCACCTCTCCGACCGCGTATATTGCTGCTGAGTCCCTAAGCATGTGGTGTGCGCGCTACGGAACTCCAAAAATGCTGCGCTCTGACCAAGGCTCGCACTTCAAGAATGAGGTGGTGAAACACTTGGCGTCGAGATTGAAAGTGGAGCTCGACTTTACTCCCGTCTACTCTCCATGGGTGAACGGAACAGTGGAGAGACTCAATAAGGACGTACTTCAAGTCACTCGAGCGCTGCTACTGGAATACTCTCTTGATACTCGTGAATGGCCGTACCTGGTGCCAGCTATCCAGGCCAATTTGAACCATACTCCGGTTCACTCTCTTGCTGGCCACGCCCCAATCGAAGTTTTCATTGCCCTGCCCGCAATGTCGGCGTTGGATGCTATCGTCGTGCCAGCCAACGGTAATAGAAGCGAACGCGTCGTGGATCTGGACAACGTTGGTGATTCAGTTGATCGCATCCGTTCATCGCTGCATGATCTGCATCGAGAGGTGACGGACGAAAGAGAAAGGCAGCGGCTCCGAGACATGGCGTCACACAAGGGCAGTCTCGCCAACTTCGACATCGGCGATTTCGTCCTGTGGTCTAGGATTGATCAAAGGCTGCCAAATCACAAGCTGCTTGGACACTGGATCGGCCCATTTCGAATTATTGCAGCGCTACCCCACTCCTTCGAGATTGAACACCTCATCACCGGGCGCAAGTACCAGGTCCACGCCTCGTGCCTAAAGTTCTACGCAGACAGCGAGCTCAATGTGACAGAGGAACTGCTGGAGCTAGTGGCGAATCAAGCCATGCTGATCGGAGTCGAAGGATTCGTTGACCATCGATTCAATTCGACTGCTAAGCGCTGGGAGCTTCTCGTGTCGTGGTTGGGTTTGCAGGCCATTGAGAATTCATGGGAGCCGCTGACTACGCTCCTCCAAGATGTACCTGAAAAGGTTCACGACTACGTGATGGCCAGCGGGGATGACGAACTGCGTAGTCAAGTTGACTAACAAGGAGCAACTCCCGTCGTGATCAAGCTTTGGAGGGCAGTGTCGCCGATTACGGCCTCTGTCTAAGGTTTTCAAGCTGTGGTCACGTCGGATGCCAACATCCCGCGTGTCCTGGCCAATGGCGGATCTGGACACACGCCTCGATGTCTATCGAGGGCCGCGTAATTGCGCCGCATAGCTCGGTTGGACTGAAGGCACGCTGCATGAGACTTCAGTGGGCTGCTGGCACGCGCACCCCCAACTACATGTTTAAGGCACGACGAAGGCAACCTTCCGTGACCGAGTATCTGACTGCTCTGCTCATTAATAAACTTCCCTCCTTCAACCCCCGGGTATTCGCGACAACGAGCAAAAAATGTTCACATCCGAGAAACTGTTCGCAATCGCTTCTCTTACGACTAGTCTACATGGGCTTTACCAAGTCTCTTCAAGTAGTCGGTATACATTCCAACCGCCTTTTCTATAATGTCATCGTCAGCACCTTGGATAGTTTTCAATTCGTTGGCCAGAGCTTTAGGACTCATTTTTTTCGTTTCGTGTGCATACTTGAACACCGATTTCAAGTGATCGTCTACTGCAGCCGAAATTTTACTGGCCATCGCCGGATCCTTCACTTTATCGAGGGCCGGAAAGGGTTCCGTCCTTACCATCTTGTCGACAAGGTTTTTCGCCATCATTTTCTGAACTACTTCATAAAATCCTCTTTCTTCCTTGTCACCTTCGGCGATGTTGTTGCCTCTCAGAAATCGAGACTGGTCGCTAACACTTTGGTCGGCGCCAACGAGGTGCAAAAGTCCCAGCGACATTACACCGGTTAGCGCAACGTCACTATCAACTGACGCAGTGACAGAAGTTTGGCGAACGGAGAGAGTCATAATAGCAACCAGTAGGATTTTGGCCAGATGCATGATTGATTCTGGATGTTCTTGGTACTTCTTGGTGCAGATGGTATGTTTTGGAAATCAAATTGCGAAGTGAGCACTAAGGCCTACGGAAAGCAAACCACACAATAAACGTGTGCCCAACAATCTCTAGTGCAATTAGCCTGCTGCAGTCGTTCCGGACCATGCGTCATGCGGAAATAGTCAAGAATTGCTTTCCACGATGAATATACTGACTTTAAGTCTTTAAGTTACAGTAGAAGTCGTGGGATAGTGCCATCCTGATGGAATCATGCATACTTGCATCAGTTTCTAGTTTATCAACAACTTGTGTATGTAATAAGCACTCAATGAAAAGACACTGAGTCTTACTGAAGAAGGTCAACACATGCAAGAAATGTATCGACCGAGTAGGACCACTAACTACCTGCATCTGTTATTACGACGTCAACAACAATGTGCCGATTTCGCTACTAGCGATTCCTTTTATTAACTCGATATATTTGCATCTAACCTGTGGTTCCGGTTTGATTCCCCGTAGATGAATCGAGGCCAGTGCTATCATCTAAAGACCTAACAGACGCATTCGCAGTGCGTCATCTATGTCGATGGGCCAATTGACTAAATTATTGTATAAATAAAAAACACATATCTCAATCAAGTGGCACGTTTTGCTAAGATGAGATTCTGATTGGTTGAAAATTGTGGTGTGTGGCTTGAGGCATGAGCGGGTGAAAGCAAATACATGTATCAAAGTGCGATTAATACGCCGGAGACAATGGTTCCAATAATAGTTCACAGTAGCAGATTCTCTCTCGATGACAACCTGAGACAAACACTAATGAGTACGGATTACCGTAAACAATGAACTAAGTATTACATGTTTTACCATATATTAAATAATACATGTACTTGGTATATTGTTTACGACCGAATGTCCCATGTTCAAGATACACAGTGTAATAGTAACGCTTTCATTACAGTGGATAGTCTAGTTCTGGGATTCTCGTGACCGGAAATGCACTTGAAAACGGCCTATACATAGTGATGATGAAGGAGTCCTTCGCCGCGTCACCTTTCGTAAAATGGGACCGGACTCGTCTGACTGGTCCCAGCCATTTAGTGGTTTTTAGTGGTTCTTCGGTGTGTGGTCCATTCAAGTGACTTTTTCAACCAGTGTAAACATTACGTGACTTGATTGAAGTTCACGCACGACCTTGCACAAAGGGGCAATTAAGGACGGCAACACAGGAAACCAAGGCATTTGTTTGATATGACTCGATAAAAAGAGCATTCCATTCGACGCAATTAAACACCGAAGAAAAAGCGCTACAAAGTCCAATGCAAGTTTTGGGTTAGAGCAGACGAATAAACGAAAGTTTTCACAGGGAGAGCAGAAACTACATGCTGTGACGGGGACCTTTCTTAGAGGAAGCGTGCTATCAAGAGTATACACCAAACCCGGCAACATGGTTTGAGAGTTTGGTTCGAATCCTTCCAAAAAAAGAGTTTGGTTCGAACCAAATGGTTTGGTTTGGTTTGGTTTGTTCAAGGTGTGAGTAACAGAGCATTCGATATGAAGGAAGTCCATCGTTACCTGCGCCAAGTATAAACTATTACAGTTAACCGACGTGTATTGGCTTGGGGGCTGAAGTGATGAATGCCTATAAATCTGTTGCCAGGTTCGCTCTGTAGGCCTTCATGGCACGAGCTACCGTGGCCTTCTTCACACTACAGTAATACAATACTCTATCGATCGTGCACTTCCCAGGAAAACCTCTTCTTTGTTGAATCGATCGTTGCCTCTGTTTACAGCCACCGCCTTAAAAAATATTTCCTCAGTAAAGTGCCTTCTTCTACAACATGAAGATAGCAAGGTATCGAACGGCAATCAAATATCCAATCAAGTTCACAAAACAACAAATTCTACCGTGAATTAGGAGATGTGAGTTAGATAATGTATGGGGACTATGCGTCGCAAAGATTCTGGAACAAAATCGGTGTTCCTAGTTCTGAACACGGATAAGTCTTACCGTTTTGCCCTATGAGCAAACCAATGTTCACAACTGAGAAACTGTTCGCAATCGCTTCTCTGAAGACTAGTCTACGTATTTACCAAGACTCTTTAAGTAGCTGGTGTACATATCAACCGCCTTTTTTGTAATGGCATCGTCCGCGCCATGGATAGTTTTCAGTTGAGTGGCCAGAGCACTAGGATTCATCTTTTTCTCGTCTGCAAACTTGAACACCGATTTCAAGTGTTCGTCTACTTCAGCCGAAATTGTTTTGAGCGTCACCAGATCATTTACTTTCTCGAGAGACGAAAACGATTCCGTCCTTAACATTTTGCTGACAAGGTCTTTAGCAAACCCTCTCTCTTCCTTGCCACCTTCGGCGATGTTGTTGCCTCTCACAAATCGAAACTGATCGCTAACACTTTGGTCGGCACCGACAAGGTGCAAAAATCCTAGCGACATTACACCGGTTAGCGTAACATCACTACCGACAGACGCAGCGACAGAAACTTGGTGAACGGAGAGAGTCATAATAGCAGCCAGTAGGATTTTGGCCAGACGCATGATTGATTCTGGATGTTCTTGGTACTTCTTGGTGCAGATGGTATGTTTTGGAAATCAAATTGCGAAGTGAGCACTAAAGGCCTACGGATAGCAAACCACAAAACGAACTCGCGTCCACCTGTTCCAAGTACAATAAGCCTGTTCTGGGTACAGCCGTTCAGGAACCATGTACAGTACGTTGCAGAAAAAGTCAAGATTTGCTTCCCAGAGTTTAGGTTATAGTAGAAGTGGCGGGATAATGTCGTCCTGGAACCGTGCATACGTGCATAAATTGCTAGTTTACCAGCAATTTGTCAATATGTATCGACCCTGTAATCGAAGAAAGGACGAATTTCTACTTGCACCCGATATTACGAAGTCAATAACAATGTGCCGTATTCTCTAATAGTGATTTCTTTTTATAAACTCAATATTTTTGCATCCGAACTATGCGAATCTTGCAACCTCGCAGTATTTTTTGGTTCACCGAGGAAAAGCCTTATATGACAAAAAGTTATTACAGTTGTAGTTTTTGACCGATCCGACTCGAGCATTGTGGTGGTGCGGGTGGGGAACTTTGGTATTGGGTTTAGGCTTCAGGCTGTCGGTCGTTGATGGCTGGTGAGCAATTGGCTTAAAAATTGAATTTAATAAAAACATATTTTAAACCTCACTGCATTACAACCTCTGTAACATCAACACGCCGCGATCTGTACGCATGTGACTGTGAGAACGGATGACCGATTTTAAATCGTAACCTATCTGTAGCGGAGCCCAGGGGCTGGGCCAGCTTGGAACCCCGCCGTTGCGTCAAATCGTGCAACAACTCCCCATTGTTTTTCAGCTCGGATATCCCCTGATTTTGCATGCGATGGCATCAGATGAGACACCGGTTAGATGTACCGAATTCCTGCGGCAACTTGATGGCGGCAAATTACAGATAAGTGGTAATCTATAATCTGAGATTACGACTGATAGTACAAAATGATACTTTGGATAGGCATCGAAGATGAGACACCGGATATACCGAATTCCCCACGACAACTTGACGGTGGACAATTACAGATTATTAATGATGGTAATCTGTTCTCTGGATATTTATTATCCAGAGTTTTAGGTGGGATCGCAGACCGTCTGGAAACTTGTATAAATACATAGATCAGTACATATCGTAATTTAATGAAACTTCACTCTCTATTATAAAGAGTCACAAATGGTCGGGAAATCGAATACCTGTCCTCATTTTTATCACGAACAGGTGAATGTTGACCCATCCGGACACTAACAACCTTCGTACGACCTAACAATAAGTAACATTCGTGCAGCATTCACGTAACATCCACTGGACCTGATGTGGCGATGATCCAGTGCACAAAAAACGTAACAAGCCATTTCAAGCTATCGAATGGCTCTATTGGGACTGTTGTTGCAATTACGCTAGCTAAAATGATGATATTGAAGTGCGTGTCGTTGATGGAATTGAAGAGCATCAACACTCTACCTCCTGATGTTGTGTTCGTCAAGTTCAAGGATTATTCAGATTGCTCCTTTCACCTGGTGCCTGCCATCGATACGAGAGAGGAATCAGCGTGAAATTGCCAGATCGACAGTTCTCTGTATGCATACGTCAAGTGCCGTTGGTACTTGCATACTCTCTCACTACGGAAAAATGCCATCCAACACGACGTTCACCACAACGATCATTATTTTATGTTGCGGTGACGCGGGTCAAAACTTTACGTCAGCTTTATCTCATGACGCCCCATACAAATCAGTTTCTGGAGTACTTCATTCCAAGTCAAGACGCACTTCGAGAGAGCTTGAGACCGCTGGCACGAACAATCTGTCTCTAAGTATTTCAATTGCTAAATTTCTAGTACATGTTATATAAGGCTTCATCGAGGATGTTTTGCTAACAAATTTGTTCTGTAAAACAGGTCGATATAAATATCCAGAGCTTCTCCGGGCAACGCACGGCACTAGTAATATGATATTACCATTTCCAGATCAAATTCTGAATTTTGTCGATCAAAACAAGAGATGAGACACCAGATTCGTTGAAAATGGTTGAAATGGAAATTTGGTACTGTATATCCGGTCCATATTAGCAAAGCGGCCGCACTAGCGTTCGGCTAGTTCTGTGACTCCAAGAGGTGCATTTATAGTGGGAAGTATTTCGCAATTCTTGGAAATGAAATCAGTACCACAGTCGAAGAGCTTCCTCCATGGACACGAAGCACGACAGATTCACTAGCGTACGAAATGTTGTCGACGCTGATTGAAGGAGGCTACAGCTACGGAGTTCGGTTGCTCACCTTGTTCCAGAGACTTATTGACAATCTCGGAGTAGCAAAACTCCTACGGCGTGAAACAACAGGTTGCTTGTTCAATTCTGTGGAACATCGAGAAAGCTTTGCGAGGGCTTTTGGACTTCGCTTGTCAGCGAGAAAAATCCTCGTGTGTGTACGTGTAAATTGCTCAAATTAAGTTCTAACACTTGCAATGCTGTACATGTTCAGCGCTGAGCTATTGATCGACGAAGTCAGGCAAAAGTTGAGTGTTAAGCGTGTGCAAATGAAGTTCCGGAAACGCCTACTGCAGGACCAGGGACCACCGTTAGTGATGCGATCACTGATGCACCGCTGCTATGGCAGCAATCCCTTAAATCACAGAAGTCGGAAGGCAGATCGACCTGTGATCTGGTTGCGCTTAGTCATTTCGTCAATTTTACGCGTGTCGACGCTGTCTAACCACAAAACACCTCTTTTTGGAGAGCTTAGCAGTATCAGTGGTGCCTTTCACGCTGGTCGAGCCTCTTCGTTACAGTTGACAGTCTCATGTTCTCGTAATGGCGGCATTGGCCCCACGCCAAACCGATTTTTGTGGAGATCATCTACGATTTTTCCTGGAGAGAATTGGTACACGTTTTGAAGGCGAGCGCATGATCCATGATGTATTTTCAAATTGTAGATCACTTGTACGAACAGATTCTGTGACGAGGTCACACGAGCACCTTGCGTAGAGGAAGCGTGCTATCAAGAGTATACAAACTCTAAGTGAACGGCAGTTCACTAGTCCCTGGTCTAATAGCCAATTTAGGGTAGGTTTATTTATAGTTAATTAGGTCATTTGGCATGTAATACAAATAACTAATTAACTTTAATTTATCCTTAATATGCATATAAAAGGTACAAATGCTCCTCAGCCACCAAGCCCACGTGGCAGTGGTGTGGTCCACACCACTCACATCAGAGAATCTAAACCGAATTCACAGAAGTATATCTACTTCTAGAGGTGGTACCCTTTCTAGGGTACCCCTCATGTAACCCCGTTACATTTGCCGACTTCCTGCAGCGTGAGGAACAGTTATTCTATGGAAGTCTTGGACGTATTCCCGCTATTTCATTATTTTGCCTTTCAATACAGAGCCGTGGTCTAGCTCATCCGATCTTTTACAAGTATTTTAGACGTAGCTAATAGCCGCGGCGATAATCGCTTAGCACATTACAGATGTAATAAGAATCACGAGAATTGAAAAGTAAAATCAACACCTGTATGGCACAACCAACAGCATCAATTTTATCAGTTTCATACAGTTTACAGTTAGAAAAACTCGGCGTACCGTAGTGAACAAGTGTTAGCTGCAAGATAAACGGTGTCCATACGAAAAGATGGCCTTGCAGAGTGTTCGCTTGTGTTTCCAATACAAACGCCAACTGGTATAGCGGTGAGAATCCAAATTTCCGTCTCAACAATAGGAGAAGTCCGGTGAATGTGATGAGCTCGACAGCTGAAAATGCCAAAATGCTTACCATTGTTCCTTCTAGCTTTTGTTTTGTCATCGTTGACGTATGTGGGTAATAAGCTGCAACTGGTAGGTTGAAAAGCACAGCAAGATATAGCGCATAGAGCAGAGGTAGCATGAATTCGATGTACTCAGCCATCAGAACATACTCGGAATGGAAAAGCGTTTGAAGAGCGTGAAGGACCGATTTCTGCGTCGGCTTAACCATGTCAGTTTTTTTTGTTGTCGCTAGTAAATTTTCTGTAGACATTGAAGGCAGCAAACCCGGTAGCTTTGATGTCACGGCACAGGGGTTTACACGTATAACACGATGATTCTTTACAGTAGCGATTTTTGAAGTAGGTTCCATCGATTCCACGCGATGCTCCTGTCCATCCTTGACACTTTGAGGATCCAAGTGCTCCCCAAAACTCACCAGCGCTGATTCAATTTCGTGTTGTTTTGAGTAAGCACCATGTGTTTTTAGATTGTTCAAATTGTCCAGGAAGATTCTGCTTTCTTTCGACAGTGAAAGAGGGAAGGGGGCATGTACTCGAATGTGCCTGCGAGCTGACTCCGACTCGCAACAAATCATGAGCACCATGATGGGTAGTTGGTTCAGATAATATGAAAGTGCTCGTCCGTGAGGATGCGCGTCATACTTTCTCTGGAAGATACTGCGAAGAGCAACAATAACATGGAAACTGTCCGCGGCTATGATGAGCAGCGTTGTTACAGTTGATGTTGCTGCTTGCATGCAGATCGCAACGTAGAATACATTGAATACGTCAACCGAAAATACCACAATGGGACCTACATATTCATCGAGGCTCTGTGCTGCATTGGCAATAATTTGCTTGGTGATAAACTTGATTAAAGGCATCACAATTACGAACGCAGTTTGTTCGACGCCCGTGAGTCGATTAAAGACTGCGCTGAAGAGTGGGTATGCCACTGCAACTACTCCCTGAGTAGCAACAATCTGCAATTGAGATTTAATCTGCTGCCGCAGAATTAAGGATTGAGCTAATATTCGTGGTCCGATCTCCAATACTGTGAAGAAAGAGAAAATTGACACGTATGGTCCAACCATAAGCACATACCCAAACGGAATCGGAAATCGCCATGAAACTGCGACTGCAACTGTAGTTCCCACATAAACTACGGAGGTTGCAATAGCGATTTTGAACGCTCCAATATTTGATATTGTTTGAGCCACGATAACTTCTTTCACTTGTGCAATAAGTCCAAGCGAGATGGCGAAAGTTGATATGAATAATCTGAACCAAACTGCGAAATTTTCATTCCAACCTTCGGATGGCGGTCTCAAAGGAATCAAGTCAATGGCAATAGTCACGAATAAGGCAGGGATTGGAGTGAGAGAACAAACTGCCAACACTCGAGCAAATGAGGTTCGCTGGTAATAATCCCGGAACGCTAAAAGTCGCTCGACGGAGTAGCTGCTCCGATGTCCAATCTGGCTACGAGACCACGCGCGTTGTGCTTGTCGCTTAGCTTTCTCGGCGGTTGAAAATCGTCTTCTCTGCAGGTCTCGATGCAACCCAGCGGGTTGGACGCTGACGCGACTAACCATTTTTGTAGTTTAGTGTATTGAAAAATGCCATCGTCCAACTGGTATTCTTGTCACTTTATTTTGCAGCTAATATGTTTCTTGACTGAAAGGTAAGGGCAAATACCATCTTAGTAGCTTACAATAATTAGCATATTCCGGATGGAATCCGGAAACCTACTAATACTGTATGGCCATGGAGTGAGCACTAGTAACAGCCACATCACAATTTCTCGTCTTTTCGTAGGATATCTCCTTGTCTTCGTTTCTTGTATAAATGATCATTGAAAAGATCATGCTTCGTACCACATCCAAATTCCAGGCTGAAGAGAATGGGGTAAAAGTTTACTTGCAGCAACATGTCGAACTGCGAGCTTATCCATTACTTTCTTGGCATCAATCCACCACTGATCAGCCCTTCGTGTGCCTTCGTTTTGATCGTCTCTACTGGTAGCAGGGTCCAGATCATGAAAAATTGCAGTATCTCTGAGTGGCCATTTTCCGCGGCTGTTGTTACGACGGTGTAAGTTGAGTTTTCTATGCCAGATGAAGGCGCTTTCTCCACTAGCCACTTCACGTACTTTAGGTGTCCACCTCGAGCGTTTATTAGACTCAAGCATCTTCATCCTTCCAACCTTGTTGAAAAAATAATTCAGGACCCCAATATGACCTCCTCTTGTTGAGCTTAAATGATATCCGATGTCACGACTCCTTCTTCAACCAACAATGATGGATTCACGTGGAAAGTATCGTGGGCAGAGGAACAAGTACCAGCAGAGTAGTGATTACCGCGAACTAAAAGCGATCCCCATCAAACTACTTTGATACTTACTACCCATGGGTAATAAGTACCAAAGGGACGAAACCTCGCCACAACGTTGCGAAACAACATTCGAAAAGATTTAAACGACACTTTCAGCATCAACTGGAACCTGTGATAGCGAAAATACAAAGCAGAACAAAGTCCTCATTATGGAGCCAAGCAGTAATTCAGCAAAGTCCTCACCAACTGTGGGATCAACACGAAATATTCACGGATTTTTTTCTAAACCTGGACAGTCTACCGAATTGCAACTGGAACACTTAACCTGTACCATGAAGGATGGCGATCCTGTCCGGTCACGGAATGTCCGTGCACGACGGAAACAACCGACCACATAAATGTGGGGTTGCAGTAAAGCCGAAGGCGTGGATGGTCTGGATCAACAAGTGGATGCGAAAGATCACCAACGTAGACCAAAACGAATGACTACTACATGCAGCAGCAACCAGAGAAGCACCACATATCCAGAAAGCCTTCCTAGCGAAAGCGCAGCAGTGCATTGGGAGACGGACCCCGCTCCACACAAATGTCATGAGGTATGGATCATAAATAAACAAGAAGCTGGTGGGTTCTGTACTGCCAGCAAGCAGGGCTACAATGGACTCCAGTACGAGCTGGGAGCATTCAATTAGAAATGAAAGAAGACAAGATGGAACAAGCAGCACAACCACTGATTCAAAGAAAAGCAGAGCTGACGAATATTTTTCCCCCCGATAGAACCTACCTCCGAGTAGACAGTCTCGACAAAAATTACAAGCAATACTCCAGTAAGACCAGGAACAAACTACAGCAGGAAGCGCATCGGTGACACTAGCTCAGAAGATTACAATCAGCAGCAAAATTAATGACAGGTAACAACGAAACGACCATCTACGCCTTACTCAGTTCAGAAGGATCATCTCAGCCGAGCACCACGACTCGACAATATATAGCAGAATCATCACCGCAGGCACCTAGCCAGCAACGAAGGATGAATGACACCTCATTTTGTATAAGGCTTCTAAATAATCAAATAGAAGGCTCAGCCAACGTAATAATGGCAAAAGCCGAAGCCTGATTCTGTCGTACTAACTCATTGTCAAGTAGCCACTGAATCGCATCAGGTTGCGATCTCTCATGCATAATATGCTTTATCTAGCCACTGTCGGAATCGACTCTGCCGTTGGGGTGACGTGGTCCATCTCCTCTTGACCATTTTCATGAGGCGATCCAACCACCGAATGATCTCAAAGCGCTTGCATCCTACAGCTTCCAATCTAACATGGGGTGGTTATATATTCGTTGTGAGCAAACCATGCTGTTTACTTCGGTAGCGTATTGTCGATATCGATGCGTGCTTGTGACAGCCTTGTGGTTTACGGAGTTCATTTCACAATTCTCCTACAACGTCTCAAGTATTCGACTGTTTTCGTCAGATCATGCTCCGCCGCGCACTGGTTGTTACCGTCGCTCTCCTCAATACTCCTTCGCTTGCGATGGGTGCTAAGATTTCGGACACAACATCATCCAACCTGCCGCTTAGAATAATGTCGCTGATGGAAGATATTAATGCGGTGGATGATCACCACAACGTTTCAAACTTCCTTTCCTCGAAGAGCGAGGAATCTTGACGGCGCTTTTAGGTAATAAAAGTAGTAAATTGGACCTCATCACTGTCACAGATAACAAACTTAGTGAAGCTCCTAACAACGAGAAAGCAAAACAGAAAGCATTCCGTTTCCTTGAAAGGGAAAGTGTTAACACACAGGCTGCCTATGTTTGCGCCAAACCTGTCATCGGACAACCAAAAGTTCGTGAAGGCGTACGGGATGTAGTGATATGGTAGGCATTAGGAGAAAACCGCTTTCGTGTGTAGCTCGGAACACGGATGACAAGAAGGGTTTCGCAGAGCGTACAGGACTCAGTATCATGCAGGCCTTGGAAGATACTTGTGGTGAACCAAGAGGTGGTGAACTCAAAACTCAAGATACGAGAAGAAATTACCATGTTCCTTGTCGATTGATGTCCCATTTGCACTCTATATGTATCACATTTCATAGGCTTACCAGGACCAACAGAGTTGCCATTGCTGGAGAAGTTTACAGCGCTACTGTTCCATAGTGATAGTAGCAGGAATCCCATTCAGTCGACTGGGTGCAGCTACCAGCGCCACTATCACACAGCCGGTTCTATCTAGCACTTCATCGATGACAAAACCAGGAGCTTGACTGGCAGTCTCTTAACTGTCGGTGAATTCTTGTCAAAATGGGTATTCGAGGCCGCTGTATTACAGATCAACGTGGTCCGATTCCACTTACGTGGACTCTAACTTCGTTATGAAATCTTCTAGCTTGGTCAAGCGGTCCTCCAGTCGAGGAGTCGTTGGCTTAGACTTCTTCTGTATATCTAGTGGTTCGTTATTGGCGAAAGAGTCTTGCGTCTTGATCGTGTCGTGTCTGATTTTGTGCCGATGGCCATCAGCTTGGTTCTTAGGTTTGTCATAGTTGACATCCATCACCATTGACTTCTTGGAGGGCGAGAGACTTAAGGGGACAATAATCAAGCCTCCCGTCTTGGACAAGTTTGTCCGTCTATGCTTACGTCGGTGGCTTGCCTTGGACATATTACACTACAAACTACTGTGCTTAGACAAATTGGACTATAATAGGTCCCAGTTGCCGTTGAAGTGGTCGACCATCACTCTGGAAGGTCTCTTTCACTTAAGTACGAATTGCCTTTGTTGGTTACACCGTCACTCTCCTATTTGCACTCGAAGGGACGAAGCTTCTGCGATCATGGCGCAATACGGCAAAGCCACGTACTGGGACGAGCGCTACACCAAGTACGTCTGCGTCTTGTCCTCTATATCTTGCTCTGACCATCACTCTTCCCTCCATAGAGACTCGGAGCAATTCGATTGGTACCAACGCTACGGCGGCTTGAAGGAGCTCTTAAATCAGTACGTGAAGAAGACGGACGCGATCTTAATGGCTGGCGCAGGCAACTCGCGCCTATCGGAGGAAATGGTGAACGACGGATACCAGAAACTCATGAACGTGGACGTGTCGGAGATTGTGATCAAGCAGATGGCAGCCAAGTACGAGGATCGCCTCGAGTCTCTGCAGTGGCAGAAGATGAACATGTGCTCACTGGACTTTGCGGACGAGACGTACGACGCTGTGGTGGACAAGGGCACGATGGACTCGATCTTGTGTGGCGAGGGCTCGACGGCCAACGTCGCCAAAATGTGTCAGGAGATCCATCGCGTGCTCAAACCTAATGGCGTGTACTTCATCGTGTCGTACGGCGTCCCGGACAACAGACTGAGCTACTTGGAGAATAAGGAGCTGCAGTGGAAAGTGACGGTTCACACAGTGCCGAAACCCACGGTGAGTGCCGTCCAAGTCTCGGAAGCGGACGCGAATGCCGTGCACTACATCTACGTGTGCCAGAAGGGCATCAAGACCGAGTAAACGTGCTCGCCTACGTAATATATCGGACGCTCGATCGAGAGCTTTCATACATGTGCTGATTTAGATTGCTAGTGGCTTGTTGTTTTGATTCGGAGTCTAGGACTGTTGCCAAGTGAACCATGTATCCAAGTTGTGATCTTAATACGGCGGTACGTCTCTCATTTCCCGATCCGAATATCAATAACCGTCGTGTAATGACGATTTGTCAAGCGTTGATGTTGTAGTGGATTTCCAAACACTCGGTTGTAAGGATGACTGAAACGAACATATCCTAATTTGATCAAGCCTCAGAATGACGCAACCGGTCTCGATTTGGCATGGTACAAGTTTGTGAAACCCCCGTATTTTATTGACTGCATCCAGTTGTTGCAATGTACCAAGTTTCGTGATCATTTGATTAACTCACAGACCGTGCGGAAGGCGTACATGATTCTCAAGCCCCTCTTTCCAGTGATGACTGGCAAAATCCACCCTACTAGCGCTGGAAAAGGCCCGACGAGAGGATCAGTAAGCGCCAACGTTTCATTGGGAATTGCTATCGTCAACAGTGGTCCTTCTCCCGATACCATTCCATATACCACATCTTCAAGTGTCTACAAACGATTTATATCGGTCTGTGACCGGTGCTATTACAACGTGGTTGGACTGGTTGTCTTATCCTACAAACGATTACCATGGATAACGAGGAAAACTATCAGTGCGAGTGTTCAACTTTACGTGGTGCTTTACATTTTCTTCACGGTGCCTTTCCGAGTGGCGTTTTACTATGATCCTTACCCAAGTCATGATGTTAGTGAAACACACCACATGACCACTGCGCTCAGCATCTTCATCGTGTTGGATATCATTGGCGATATCTTCGGTTTGATTGTATTCGTGGGGTTTTATGGGATTTGGAAAGCCGAATTTTACAAGGCACCAACCTTGACAAGCGTGCAGTCTACAAAAGACAGCACAAATGACCAAAAGATTTTGGCACGCAGACGTTCCTCGTCCGACCTGCAGCTTGCTGGCATAATTAACTGGACAATTTCGTCGATTAAACCGCTGTCTTCAATGCCAGGAGATCACTCGAGTCACTCCAGCTCCCAGCGATACCTAACTACTAGAAATATCGAGTTAGTATTGGAACTCATCGCACTCATGCCGATAGACGTAATACCTATTGGCCTCGGAAATTTCAACACGCTTCATCTTGTGCGAATTACCAAATTGTGCAGACTGTACAGGTTACGATCTAGTATAGCTCGCATTGCAAAGCTGTATTCGGATCGTGGCTGGATTCAGCATTTGTCTTCGTCTGGGGTTGATAGCCTTGTACGCACTATCGGCCTTTGTGCGGGACTAATTCATTGGGCGGCTTGTGGATATATGCTCATCTCTCATGTACAATGTGGTGTTACCCTCGCGGCTTGTGACGAATCCGTGGAGACGAGTTGGGTAATCCGTGACCAACTTTTCGGTTCATCAGTAGCGCGAAAGTACAGTCGAACCTTGTACTGGGCGTCACGAACACTTGTGTTGCTTGGTTATGATGATGTGACGCCCGTGTCAACTGCCGAGACATTGTACGTTGTGGGCATAGTGATCTTGGGTGCGCTGTTTGGGACATCGTTACTGGCGAACTTTTTGTTTCTTTTTCGCTTTCGTAACGCACGATATGCTGCTTACTCCGCACATGTGGATAATGCTCGAGAGTACATGCGCTTACGAAATCTCCCGCGATCAGTAAGGCAGCAGGTGACGGCGTATTTTAACTACTCGTGGAGTATGCACCGCAGTCTGGATAGCGAAGAGGCTCTACAACTTTTACCGCAACATTTACAGTCTAAAGTAATAGCCACACTACGAGGAAACCGTATCGCACAGGTGTGCTTTCTCATGAAAGAGACTGTGGAATTCATCAACGAACTTGCTCTTGCACTGGTTAGGCGGGTGTATTCTCCAGGAGACCAAATTATCGAACCTAAGATCAATGCTCAAATGTTTTTTGTGATCCAGGGTCAGGTACTGTTGTCCACTTTTAATGGATTGAAGCCCCATGAATGCAAGGCCGGTGACTTTTTTGCTGAAATGTGTCTGCTCTTTCCTGAAGTGTACTTGCAGAAAGCCATCGCAAAGACTTTTTGTGAGCTGTACGTGCTCACCAAGGCGAAATTTGATGAGGTCCTGTCGGAATTTTACCGCACATCAGAAAAGATTGTTCGCTTGAAGATGGCTGAGAGATTGGAAAGATATTCATTGCAGCTTCGCAAAACGAAAAAATTCTTGGACTACACGATGGATTCGAGAATCTTAACGGAAGGATTTCTATGGGTAGGGTGTCGGCAGGTAGGAATAAGGGCTCAATCGGCCGTAGTAAGGGTTCAGTTGGACGGACTTCACTTGGTAGGGCCTCTGCTGGAATAAGCGCACTTGGAAAAAGTACTCGCTTACTTAACTCAGGACCTGTAAGCACGCATGATGTGCTGAATTGGCGTATTCCAGGCTCCTCATTTCGTACGTTGTGGGATACAGCTCGACTGGTAGCAATTATTTATGTTGCCTTTGAAGTACCTTACTTTGCCGTGTTTATCTCCATGACTGAAGGACAGCAAATGTTCATCATAGATGCAAACGTGGATGCACGCTACGTGGCAACGATGATCGCTGAGGCATTTTTCGGTATCGATCTCATCTTACGATCACGCTATTTTGCAATCGTAGACGAAAGTGTCATGCTGGGAATCATCCGACCTGATCTCATCTTTGCGGCTTACAAGAATAACGGATTTTTCCTTGACTTGCTGGCATGGATTCCCATTGGAGTTGTTCTGGACTTGCTACCGACCGATTCGTTTCAAGTATACTCCTCGTTTTTCCGCTTGCTTCGACTGGTGCGGGTTCGATTAATACCTGAACTACTTCCAGATCTTTCAGATTTGTATGGTACGAGCTCAAAGGTGCAGATTGTTGTATCACTTGTGCTCGGTGTGACTCTGATGCTTCATGTTATCGGTTGCGCATGGTTTGAAATGGCTCTAGTCCTACCAGATAATCATGGTGATGGTTCCATCTTTATAGCAGACTTGACACGATCTGAGTGCCTACGGCATGCTACGCTGTTTCAAAATTGTTCGTGGGTGAAGTTCGATTGTTACGCTCACCTTGGAATGAACTTTCCTCAAGAGAATCCAGATTCCATATACCATGCAAATTTTGCATATCTTCGATCCGTATACTGGGCAATGGTTACGCTGACAGCTGTCGGCTATGGAGACATCGTAGCATATTCGACAGGTGAGAGTTATTTTGCAGCTCTTTGGATCTTTGTAGGAGGGATAATCAATTTTGCTGTCATGGGGGCGATGTCAAGTACAATATCTAACATGACAGCAACCCACCACCACCACATGGAAAAGATCAATACAGTGAACAGCATCATGGAACGAGTAAGCATCTCAAGAAGACTTAGTGCAGAAATTCGACGATTCTACCATCAACAGTTTGTTGGTCACAAGGAAGGCTACGAGTCTCAGTTACTTTCAAACTTGCCAGATCAACTATGTTACCAAATTTCCTCGCTGTTGCACTCGACAGCCGTAAAAAGTGTGAGTCTTTTTGATTCAGCCAGTATCGAGTTTTTGAGGGCTGTCACTGGCAAGTTTCGACACCGAAATTACCAGAACGGCGAGGCAATCTGTCTTGAAGGAGACACTTGCCACAAGTTCTTTGTATTTTTACAAGGAAGCAAAGTTAATATCTTCTTTCGATCACGAAAAGTTCCAATTCGCGCACTCCAAGCTGGCGATTCGTACGGTGTGAACGAATTTCTGCTTAAGCGAACACATTCAGTCACACTCATGGCTGCATCTATGGTTCATGCATCAGTTATGACTCGTGAACAGTTTGACATTATTCAACGCAAATTTGCAGATGATCTTCGAGATATGAAAGAAGAAGCTCATAATCTCTGGGCCGAGGATAACAAAATTATGAAACTTGTGATGGCGAACCTAGCAAAACCAAAGTTGCAGCCTCACGTACTTCAAACTCCTAGTCTCTTCTACCAACGCGACAACACGATCATCACACATGAGAACGAAAAAGACCACCATTTTGTCACACCTTTTAACAAGTTTAAAACGGTTTGGAGTGCTCTCATCACATGCTGGAACTTGTACAATGCCACCTTCGTCATTTTCCGTATCTGCTTTCACTCACATCTTCATTTTTCCAGTAATATGAGTGTTGCTGTATGGATCGCTGATCTCACGTGCGATGCCTGCTTCGCCGTTGACATGTACTTACGACTTTACTATTTTGGCTGTCCTGATGTCAGTATCGAAAACTTGGTGGAGCGAAAAGAAGTAGATAAACACTATCTACGCAGTTCAACATTCAAATGGGACATCCTTGCATCCTTGCCGGTGTATACCCCTTTTGCTAGTAGCTCTATGATCACCGGGTTATGTCGACTTCCGCGTCTCGTTCGATGCATTGATCTCTGGAATTATCTCGACGATTTTATTGTGCAGATTCAACAACAATTCGCCTCGCATCACATATCAGCGTACCTGAGCCCTGTAAAGTTGATCATTGTTCTCGTTCTCGTTGCGCACTACACCGGGTGCATTTTTATTTGATTTCAGAGCACGAGTGTCAACAACTGGAGCGATGCTGGATGACACATGATCCTATACTCCACGAATACCACGACTCTGTACCAATGTTTTACGCTAAGACATTTTACTGGGCTATTACGACTCTTTGTCTTGTTGGTTCTCGCGAAATAGTTCCGCGTGGAATGGCAGGTTCGCTATGGACGGGCTTCACATGTTTGTGTTGCACGTTTGTTATCGGCCACATTGTCGGTGAGATCTCCGAATTGATTCTAGAACTTGGCAAAGAGACCAAACAGTACAAAAGCCGAATCGCGAGTTTCGAAAAATTTGCAAAGGAGCACGAGCTGTCTGCAGCTTTGCGGGAGCGAGTAACGTACTTCTTCCAGGTCGAATTTGAGGAAACCAAGGGATCGAACGTGAGTAGTATAATGCATGATTTATCGGCCAACCTTCGATTAAAGTTCATGGTTGAGCTTTATGGTAGATCGATCGAGCTACTACCTATCAGCACATTTCTCACCGCGACGCAAATCAATAATTTGGCGCTAAGATTACAGCCCGAACTCTTTATTCCGGGTGATAATATCCTTGTAGAAGGCACTTTTGGCAGTCGGCTGTGTACATTGAAAAAAGGAATGGCTGCCGCATACTGGACGAAGTCCATCGCTAGTGTAGCTGTACTCTCGGAAGGAGCGTTCTTCGGTGAGATTGCCTTTTTTCTCCCAAATCAACGGCGTTTAGCAAGTGTGCGAGCCACTACCTCATGCGAGGTATTGCACATTTCTAAACAGGATTGGCAGGAACTTTGGATACCTAGTGATGATGTATCCGACAGTAACGTCCAGAAACATGCTCAATATGCTATCCTCGGCTGGGTCAATTCTCGCCTTCAACGCTACCAGCGTGGGTGCCTTCGCACCGCCATTCGAGCTAAAGGCGCAACCGTACCCCGCCGACCAAGTATAAAGGAATCAGTATCAAGAAAAGCGTCGAAATTATTTGCGAAAGATAAAGCCTTGACCAAGATGGTCATGTTTTACTTTGGGCGCCAACACCACCTCGCAAGGTATCGAAAGCAGAGATTTGTCGGATGTTCGTTTCTCCACTGTTCAACTTCTTGAGAAGAAAGCTGAGTATATACTCTCCAAGAGCAGCGCTTGTGCTCAACCACTGTCCAGCAAGGAACCGGCGAGGCGAACATCGAGTGGAAGCAACAAAGCGGATGATCTGCGCCAACGTCAATTTATTATCGATATCAATCCTATCAACGAATATCTTAGCGATAGTTTAGGAGCTGACACTATTCGCGAGTTAGAGAAGGAAAGTTGGGCGCGATTCAAGCTTCTTGTTGCTCTGCAGCATGTTGTTGGGAGACTCCTTAGTGACTTGATTCCGTCGGATATTGTCGCGGAGTCGACTCCATCACCTCGAATCAAAACTTTGGTGAATGTGATAAACCAAAGCAGTTGCGTCCATTTCGTTTCGATGATCGAGCGAAGCGTAAATGGAGTGCGGCCATTACGCAAATGGCTGCTTCGGTAAGTAGGCGCAAGACC
>VOQZ01000479.1:37500-40000 GCA_008079305.1 Phytophthora palmivora | reverse complement strand
GGTGTCAAATTTTTACGCACTAGATCGAAGTCCTTCTTCAAAAAGTTGTGTTTGGGGAGGTGATTTGGAAAGAGTGACGAGGCGAGCAAGGTAACGAGATCAATGTATTTTCTGGGAGCAAAAAACATAGCATGGGCGAATGGACCTAGCGGTGCACGCTCGGGTCTGAATAGCTAGATCGGGCTAAAATCACGCGCTGAATTCGAATCTGAGCTCGTACCAGCCATAGAAGGGACGGAAGTGCTCTAAAACGGCCAATTGGAGCAATCATTCGGATACGGAGTGCCGTTTTTGTACTGTGGAGGCCAGGATGTTGGAATATTGCAAAATCTGATTTGACCACGTGAAAGAGCGTCAAAAAGCACCCCTAGGACAACCGGATCCGAATCCGAGACTCTTCCGCGTCATGGATTTGCAGGACCAAAAGAGGGTGAGAAAGGCGGTTTTGCATCTCGGCAAAAAACCACAAAGTCCCACGCGCCACATCACGTTTTGCACGTTTTGAAGGCGAAGGAGTGCGAAAAATCGTTCTCACGCGCGCGCTATAGGGGTGAAATGGGACAGGGAACGTTTTCTTCCATACATGCAACCCTTGGTGTCTAACCCGTTTTTGCTCCACATGGCCTTTTTTAAAACCGAGCGATTTTTGCTTCGATTTTAGAATCGAATTGTAGCTTCGGGGGTTACAGTTACGCTAAATCTGATTGTACCACGTGAAAGAGCGCGTGAAAGTACCCCTAGGCCGACCGGAGTGGGTGGGCACCATTGGGGTTTTGGGGCGAAGACAGGACGGAATGTTCTTTTTTTGAGAAAGGCGTCACGAAAAGTCACTTTATGACCCATTTCTCACCATCCACTAGGAGCTGACTGTCAGACGGTCCAGGATGACTTGGGGCATACCAAGACAAAGCCGTAGAAACAAAAATCGGCACTTTTTATCCAGCCGTTGCTGAGATATCGATGGAAACGTAAACTATACTTTAATCAAGTTTAAACGAGTTTGTACATGTTTTGCCCCACATAGTAACCGTGGTTAGAGATAGGTCGAATCTGACTTCACCATTGGATTCAGCGTGACATTTCCCATCTGCCATGTGCTCGCCACGTCCTTTCTATGAGCGGATCATAAAAAGTACACTTGGACCTTTTTTATGCAGAATACGACTTGACCATCGGAAAGCGCGCATCAAACTACGTCTAGTCCACGGATCAGGTTACGCGATTTGTAACGTCTTTGTGGAGTTTTGAGTATATAACAGTTTTGACAGGGTTCCTGTGACATGTCGCATGTTCCCGGTTCACCATCGGAAAGAGCACGTTCAACTACCCTTAGTCCACTATTGGGGTCATGTGAAACTCGACCGCATCCACCATACAATAACCTAGTTTAATGTTGGGTACCACTCCTACCCCTAACCCGCGGTACAGTGGTACACCGGTGTGTACCACATCACCTCACATGTCCGTACATACTATGCACCCAAGTGGTGTACCGCCACACCACTCAGTCGGCCGCAATCGACTATAACCTCCCACCCGTCATACGTATATGCTATAAGAGAGGCTCTGTTGGCGTGTCTCATACTCTGTCTGACCATACAAAAGTCAAGTCAAACCTCAGGTCCGGTCGCAGCATACAAATTCCAAGTGTAAGGGCCCAAACCTCTCACCCGTCATACTCATGCTGTTAGGCAGTGGGGACGGCTGCCGGAAGGGGTGTCACGAAAAGCTGCATGCCCATAGTGAAATCAAGATCTTGCGTGTGGCCTCCGACCATACTAAAATCAAGATCTTGCGTGGCAACTCACAACAGGCATAAAGTATGCCAAAAGGTAGACAGCACCCGGACTTCCCCGGTGGTCACCCACCCGAGTACTACCCGAGCTTGAGGCTGCTTAACTTCACAGAGCAGACGGGATATGGTGTTTTCAGCCTAAGATGGCCGTCTACACCAGACATTGTATGCCACGCCTATTACTACATGACATTACAATACACTTATACAACACATGTGGACACTCACACGTGGACACAGATGGACATAGCCGTGCACAACCCCCTGGTAACAGGCCAATTAACGCTTCATTTCGTGGGCGGATGGGTACACTTTGTGTACACACATAAGTGGTGTCCCGTACCACACAACACGTGTACAGCACACACAGGGGGTGGTGTGGTACACCTAGATGCAACGTGCGGTCAGGATTCACTGCCATTTTAGGGGGCCCTGCACCTGCAACACTAAATACAACATGTACTCTCACAGGGTGACCCGACACCTTCACACACAGACATGCAGATAGCTCCCTCTTCCATGTTCACACACACGCTTCCAGGCGCTAATATAAACTCCATACATACACGGAGGTGTCCATTTACGCCAGGAAACCTTCCACGCACATGTAGCAGTGACTATGCGACATGAATCGCCATGCTCGCGCATATCCACCGTAGTGATGCATGCACACCGTCATATTCGCCGTCACCTTCCGCCGTCACC
>VOQZ01000479.1:27500-30000 GCA_008079305.1 Phytophthora palmivora | reverse complement strand
ACACAGCGCAACGCAAAAAATGCATCAAACAAAACTGAATTCTTATGCAGAACATACGAATACAACCTCATTCACCGCTTGCACACAAACCCACTCAGAGTTTCCCCAAAGTAGAATTAGTGCACTAAATCTGTAATCTAGACATGTCCTAGAAATAGCAGAACTATTTCCTCGAAGACACATCTAGAAAACCATAAATTGCCAATTTCAGTTTTCCAATTTTTAGAGAAGAAAACTACTTTTTTTGAGAAGTTATTTAAAAAAACCCAATGAAATTTCAAAAACCCACACGCCATTCCCAAAATTTCACTAAGTAATATTATTTCACTTCACGGCCGCGCTGTAACCGTCAAAATTTGGCCTACACAAATTTATCGGAAAGTCTCCGTCAGCATACAGAGCGTAATTGTAACTGCCAAAGGCTTTAAATAGATTAAAAAAATCGAAATTTCGCCAAAAGGTCGCGACCTTTCAGTCAGTACCACTCTATACCTTAACCCTACGTAATTTACAGAAAGTATTTACGTATATTACTTACCGGGTACCTAAAAATAGAACCTAAGTTCAATTAAATGCGGAAAGTCCATCTTATGTACACTGACCATCACTCACAACCCGTCCCATCCCTTGGGATAAAAACTTTTTCGGGCGGCTAGCGCCGCCCAGGGAACATTTTTGTATACCATGTCCATTACATGGGACGTAGCACTCTACAAGCGCTACTAAGTCCAGCCATAAAACTGAGAAAAGCTGCAGCCGATTTATTTTATTACCAGTTATGCTTCTAAATAAAAATGAAAACTTTAGAATTTACCGCCGACCCTTACTGCACGTGAAAGAGCATCACAAAGTACCCCTAATTTGTCAGGTTAGCTCAGAAACGGTCCATCCAATTTTTCTAAATTTATAAATAAAGTTAAGAAAATTGTCAAATTTTATATTTTCTTAAATATATTCATAAATATTATAAAATGTCGCGGTATGATTAGTGCACATATGTTTTTTAGTATTGCCCCAGGTGGTGTCAAATTTTTACGCACTAGATCGAAGTCCTTCTTCAAAAAGTTGTGTTTGGGGAGGTGATTTGGAAAGAGTGACGAGGCGAGCAAGGTAACGAGATCAATGTATTTTCTGGGAGCAAAAAACATAGCATGGGCGAATGGACCTAGCGGTGCACGCTCGGGTCTGAATAGCTAGATCGGGCTAAAATCACGCGCTGAATTCGAATCTGAGCTCGTACCAGCCATAGAAGGGACGGAAGTGCTCTAAAACGGCCAATTGGAGCAATCATTCGGATACGGAGTGCCGTTTTTGTACTGTGGAGGCCAGGATGTTGGAATATTGCAAAATCTGATTTGACCACGTGAAAGAGCGTCAAAAAGCACCCCTAGGACAACCGGATCCGAATCCGAGACTCTTCCGCGTCATGGATTTGCAGGACCAAAAGAGGGTGAGAAAGGCGGTTTTGCATCTCGGCAAAAAACCACAAAGTCCCACGCGCCACATCACGTTTTGCACGTTTTGAAGGCGAAGGAGTGCGAAAAATCGTTCTCACGCGCGCGCTATAGGGGTGAAATGGGACAGGGAACGTTTTCTTCCATACATGCAACCCTTGGTGTCTAACCCGTTTTTGCTCCACATGGCCTTTTTTAAAACCGAGCGATTTTTGCTTCGATTTTAGAATCGAATTGTAGCTTCGGGGGTTACAGTTACGCTAAATCTGATTGTACCACGTGAAAGAGCGCGTGAAAGTACCCCTAGGCCGACCGGAGTGGGTGGGCACCATTGGGGTTTTGGGGCGAAGACAGGACGGAATGTTCTTTTTTTGAGAAAGGCGTCACGAAAAGTCACTTTATGACCCATTTCTCACCATCCACTAGGAGCTGACTGTCAGACGGTCCAGGATGACTTGGGGCATACCAAGACAAAGCCGTAGAAACAAAAATCGGCACTTTTTATCCAGCCGTTGCTGAGATATCGATGGAAACGTAAACTATACTTTAATCAAGTTTAAACGAGTTTGTACATGTTTTGCCCCACATAGTAACCGTGGTTAGAGATAGGTCGAATCTGACTTCACCATTGGATTCAGCGTGACATTTCCCATCTGCCATGTGCTCGCCACGTCCTTTCTATGAGCGGATCATAAAAAGTACACTTGGACCTTTTTTATGCAGAATACGACTTGACCATCGGAAAGCGCGCATCAAACTACGTCTAGTCCACGGATCAGGTTACGCGATTTGTAACGTCTTTGTGGAGTTTTGAGTATATAACAGTTTTGACAGGGTTCCTGTGACATGTCGCATGTTCCCGGTTCACCATCGGAAAGAGCACGTTCAACTACCCTTAGTCCACTATTGGGGTCATGTGAAACTCGACCGCATCCACCATACAATAACCTAGTTTAATGTTGGGTACCACTCCTACCCCTAACCCGCGGTACAGTGGTACACCGGTGTGTACCACATCACCTCACATGTCCGTACATACTATGCAC
>VOQZ01000479.1:15000-17500 GCA_008079305.1 Phytophthora palmivora | reverse complement strand
AAACCACAAAGTCCCACGCGCCACATCACGTTTTGCACGTTTTGAAGGCGAAGGAGTGCGAAAAATCGTTCTCACGCGCGCGCTATAGGGGTGAAATGGGACAGGGAACGTTTTCTTCCATACATGCAACCCTTGGTGTCTAACCCGTTTTTGCTCCACATGGCCTTTTTTAAAACCGAGCGATTTTTGCTTCGATTTTAGAATCGAATTGTAGCTTCGGGGGTTACAGTTACGCTAAATCTGATTGTACCACGTGAAAGAGCGCGTGAAAGTACCCCTAGGCCGACCGGAGTGGGTGGGCACCATTGGGGTTTTGGGGCGAAGACAGGACGGAATGTTCTTTTTTTGAGAAAGGCGTCACGAAAAGTCACTTTATGACCCATTTCTCACCATCCACTAGGAGCTGACTGTCAGACGGTCCAGGATGACTTGGGGCATACCAAGACAAAGCCGTAGAAACAAAAATCGGCACTTTTTATCCAGCCGTTGCTGAGATATCGATGGAAACGTAAACTATACTTTAATCAAGTTTAAACGAGTTTGTACATGTTTTGCCCCACATAGTAACCGTGGTTAGAGATAGGTCGAATCTGACTTCACCATTGGATTCAGCGTGACATTTCCCATCTGCCATGTGCTCGCCACGTCCTTTCTATGAGCGGATCATAAAAAGTACACTTGGACCTTTTTTATGCAGAATACGACTTGACCATCGGAAAGCGCGCATCAAACTACGTCTAGTCCACGGATCAGGTTACGCGATTTGTAACGTCTTTGTGGAGTTTTGAGTATATAACAGTTTTGACAGGGTTCCTGTGACATGTCGCATGTTCCCGGTTCACCATCGGAAAGAGCACGTTCAACTACCCTTAGTCCACTATTGGGGTCATGTGAAACTCGACCGCATCCACCATACAATAACCTAGTTTAATGTTGGGTACCACTCCTACCCCTAACCCGCGGTACAGTGGTACACCGGTGTGTACCACATCACCTCACATGTCCGTACATACTATGCACCCAAGTGGTGTACCGCCACACCACTCAGTCGGCCGCAATCGACTATAACCTCCCACCCGTCATACGTATATGCTATAAGAGAGGCTCTGTTGGCGTGTCTCATACTCTGTCTGACCATACAAAAGTCAAGTCAAACCTCAGGTCCGGTCGCAGCATACAAATTCCAAGTGTAAGGGCCCAAACCTCTCACCCGTCATACTCATGCTGTTAGGCAGTGGGGACGGCTGCCGGAAGGGGTGTCACGAAAAGCTGCATGCCCATAGTGAAATCAAGATCTTGCGTGTGGCCTCCGACCATACTAAAATCAAGATCTTGCGTGGCAACTCACAACAGGCATAAAGTATGCCAAAAGGTAGACAGCACCCGGACTTCCCCGGTGGTCACCCACCCGAGTACTACCCGAGCTTGAGGCTGCTTAACTTCACAGAGCAGACGGGATATGGTGTTTTCAGCCTAAGATGGCCGTCTACACCAGACATTGTATGCCACGCCTATTACTACATGACATTACAATACACTTATACAACACATGTGGACACTCACACGTGGACACAGATGGACATAGCCGTGCACAACCCCCTGGTAACAGGCCAATTAACGCTTCATTTCGTGGGCGGATGGGTACACTTTGTGTACACACATAAGTGGTGTCCCGTACCACACAACACGTGTACAGCACACACAGGGGGTGGTGTGGTACACCTAGATGCAACGTGCGGTCAGGATTCACTGCCATTTTAGGGGGCCCTGCACCTGCAACACTAAATACAACATGTACTCTCACAGGGTGACCCGACACCTTCACACACAGACATGCAGATAGCTCCCTCTTCCATGTTCACACACACGCTTCCAGGCGCTAATATAAACTCCATACATACACGGAGGTGTCCATTTACGCCAGGAAACCTTCCACGCACATGTAGCAGTGACTATGCGACATGAATCGCCATGCTCGCGCATATCCACCGTAGTGATGCATGCACACCGTCATATTCGCCGTCACCTTCCGCCGTCACCTCCATCATCTACCCCCATCACCTTCTCATCTTCACCTCCATATCCGTCACTTCCTCGCCGTCACCTTCCGCGTACACGCGCATATTCGCAGCGCTTCCTCGCCACTTCGCCGTCACCTTGTCCATATTCGCAGCGCTTCCTGAACCAAACACAACTCAAAACCTCATACAATTACAACAGCAAAAGAACTTAGCGATTTTTTACAAAGTGTTTTGGTCCATTTCCCATACTTTATCCTAGTCTAATTCTACCTCTTCTACGCCTACGCTAGCTGCTACGCCTGTTACGCCCCCACACTAAACTCCCCGATTTTGGCTCGGAAATCATTAGCGCCGGCACTTTGCGATTTTCACGCAAAGTGTTCTCGCTTCCGCCCTGTTACAAACCGATACTAAAGTCACCGAATTTGGCTCGGAAAACAATAGCAATGGCACTTAGTGGTTTTCGCGAACAAGCGCCA
>VOQZ01000479.1:5000-7500 GCA_008079305.1 Phytophthora palmivora | reverse complement strand
GTCGCGACCTTTCAGTCAGTACCACTCTATACCTTAACCCTACGTAATTTACAGAAAGTATTTACGTATATTACTTACCGGGTACCTAAAAATAGAACCTAAGTTCAATTAAATGCGGAAAGTCCATCTTATGTACACTGACCATCACTCACAACCCGTCCCATCCCTTGGGATAAAAACTTTTTCGGGCGGCTAGCGCCGCCCAGGGAACATTTTTGTATACCATGTCCATTACATGGGACGTAGCACTCTACAAGCGCTACTAAGTCCAGCCATAAAACTGAGAAAAGCTGCAGCCGATTTATTTTATTACCAGTTATGCTTCTAAATAAAAATGAAAACTTTAGAATTTACCGCCGACCCTTACTGCACGTGAAAGAGCATCACAAAGTACCCCTAATTTGTCAGGTTAGCTCAGAAACGGTCCATCCAATTTTTCTAAATTTATAAATAAAGTTAAGAAAATTGTCAAATTTTATATTTTCTTAAATATATTCATAAATATTATAAAATGTCGCGGTATGATTAGTGCACATATGTTTTTTAGTATTGCCCCAGGTGGTGTCAAATTTTTACGCACTAGATCGAAGTCCTTCTTCAAAAAGTTGTGTTTGGGGAGGTGATTTGGAAAGAGTGACGAGGCGAGCAAGGTAACGAGATCAATGTATTTTCTGGGAGCAAAAAACATAGCATGGGCGAATGGACCTAGCGGTGCACGCTCGGGTCTGAATAGCTAGATCGGGCTAAAATCACGCGCTGAATTCGAATCTGAGCTCGTACCAGCCATAGAAGGGACGGAAGTGCTCTAAAACGGCCAATTGGAGCAATCATTCGGATACGGAGTGCCGTTTTTGTACTGTGGAGGCCAGGATGTTGGAATATTGCAAAATCTGATTTGACCACGTGAAAGAGCGTCAAAAAGCACCCCTAGGACAACCGGATCCGAATCCGAGACTCTTCCGCGTCATGGATTTGCAGGACCAAAAGAGGGTGAGAAAGGCGGTTTTGCATCTCGGCAAAAAACCACAAAGTCCCACGCGCCACATCACGTTTTGCACGTTTTGAAGGCGAAGGAGTGCGAAAAATCGTTCTCACGCGCGCGCTATAGGGGTGAAATGGGACAGGGAACGTTTTCTTCCATACATGCAACCCTTGGTGTCTAACCCGTTTTTGCTCCACATGGCCTTTTTTAAAACCGAGCGATTTTTGCTTCGATTTTAGAATCGAATTGTAGCTTCGGGGGTTACAGTTACGCTAAATCTGATTGTACCACGTGAAAGAGCGCGTGAAAGTACCCCTAGGCCGACCGGAGTGGGTGGGCACCATTGGGGTTTTGGGGCGAAGACAGGACGGAATGTTCTTTTTTTGAGAAAGGCGTCACGAAAAGTCACTTTATGACCCATTTCTCACCATCCACTAGGAGCTGACTGTCAGACGGTCCAGGATGACTTGGGGCATACCAAGACAAAGCCGTAGAAACAAAAATCGGCACTTTTTATCCAGCCGTTGCTGAGATATCGATGGAAACGTAAACTATACTTTAATCAAGTTTAAACGAGTTTGTACATGTTTTGCCCCACATAGTAACCGTGGTTAGAGATAGGTCGAATCTGACTTCACCATTGGATTCAGCGTGACATTTCCCATCTGCCATGTGCTCGCCACGTCCTTTCTATGAGCGGATCATAAAAAGTACACTTGGACCTTTTTTATGCAGAATACGACTTGACCATCGGAAAGCGCGCATCAAACTACGTCTAGTCCACGGATCAGGTTACGCGATTTGTAACGTCTTTGTGGAGTTTTGAGTATATAACAGTTTTGACAGGGTTCCTGTGACATGTCGCATGTTCCCGGTTCACCATCGGAAAGAGCACGTTCAACTACCCTTAGTCCACTATTGGGGTCATGTGAAACTCGACCGCATCCACCATACAATAACCTAGTTTAATGTTGGGTACCACTCCTACCCCTAACCCGCGGTACAGTGGTACACCGGTGTGTACCACATCACCTCACATGTCCGTACATACTATGCACCCAAGTGGTGTACCGCCACACCACTCAGTCGGCCGCAATCGACTATAACCTCCCACCCGTCATACGTATATGCTATAAGAGAGGCTCTGTTGGCGTGTCTCATACTCTGTCTGACCATACAAAAGTCAAGTCAAACCTCAGGTCCGGTCGCAGCATACAAATTCCAAGTGTAAGGGCCCAAACCTCTCACCCGTCATACTCATGCTGTTAGGCAGTGGGGACGGCTGCCGGAAGGGGTGTCACGAAAAGCTGCATGCCCATAGTGAAATCAAGATCTTGCGTGTGGCCTCCGACCATACTAAAATCAAGATCTTGCGTGGCAACTCACAACAGGCATAAAGTATGCCAAAAGGTAGACAGCACCCGGACTTCCCCGGTGGTCACCCACCCGAGTACTACCCGAGCTTGAGGCTGCTTAACTTCACAGAGCAGACGGGATATGGTGTTTTCAGCCTAAGAT
>VOQZ01000478.1:0-29451 GCA_008079305.1 Phytophthora palmivora | reverse complement strand
GGAGACAATGGGATGGCTTGAACAAGATTAATTCGACTAACTGCATAGGAGCCTTCCGATCTTTTACATTCATTAATTGTTCAACAACGACACGTCTACCTTGTGTTATTACCACAAGCTTCGGTCAAGTATTTTGATAGAGCATCGATGCGGGAAAAAGGAGTTCATAGGTACAGTCAACATCAAGTTGTCTTGTTGGTTTTTGTTAAAAACTGGGAGCTGGCACCGCCGTGTGATTTGTTACTTGCTGCAGGACGATTGCGACTACGTCATTGTCCAACCTGCAGGACAGGGAAAACAACTCTCGAAAGCACCAACATACCAGAATGAGCAATAAACGCTTTACCGCTAATCCTTTCGTCAAGCTAACACTAACTTCCGAAGACCGTGCTAAGATTGTGGAAGTCGTCGACACTCTTCTGCTTACCAAGTTTGAAGAGTACGAGGAGTATTTAAACGATGAAAAGCGAGTTGACCTTACTCGATGGAAGAAGTTTTCGAGCGCAGGTGCCGCGACGACATATATCGAGCGAAAGAAGTCGAATCCGGATTCCAAATTACCACAGTTTCTCATGGTAGGTCCGCTGCCTGGAACTCTGGACGAAAACATGTTCGGCATGGTCAACCCGACTCTAGAATCGATGCGCATTAAGTCTTCGTATCTCGACGACTTCAGTGCTGCTGCTGTGTTGGCTATGGTGGTGGAGCCGACTGTGGACGACCCATTTCGAGCTGTTGTGGTAAAGTGGATGGAAATCGATATCCGGGAGCCTCCATCGGAGTCATAAAGAACCGTGACTATGTACGTGGAGAGCACGGGCATCATGAAATTGAGGAACGGTGAACGTGTGGGTTATCACATACTGCACTCGGTCAACTTTCCACAAACAATGAACTCCCGAACCGAGTCCGTGGTAGCATGTCTTTAAGTGCAATTTTCCATCAAGATGGCCCTGATCGAACGGATTGTCGTGGCAACGGCGTGATGGACCCAGCAGGTGATTTGATCCGTCCGATGGCTTTGTCTGGAATGGTCCAAGCTACAATGGCAGGTGTAAAATATTCCTATTGTGGTCAGATGAAGAAATTGGCATGGTTGTTGGATCAAAAACACGCAGAGATGAGAGAGAAAAGTGCTCCAGTTGTCAAATCTGTGTGTGTCACGTGCCAAGCCGACCAAGAACTCGAAATTGAAGATTGGCAAGTCCAATAGCACTTGCAAATTGTGTTTTGAAACGATTTGTGGGTCGTGCAAAGTGTACAAGAAATTGAGCTTCATCGCACCGGATCTTGAACTCTCTCAACGGAAAGTGGCATTTTGTGTGAAATGTTTGCTGGAAGCAACCCGCTTGGACACATTGGAAGCTGCGCGTCATGAGTTCGTCTACAAGCACTCTGCGCAATCATTTGCACATGGGACTTTAATTTACGGCGAGATTAGTTCAAGCTCAGAGGGTACAACAAACTCTTCCTGAGTACTTCGAAGTAGTCAGGAAAACCCATGTGATAGCTTACTGCATCAAGTTGCAGACTGAAGGAATTGATGGCCGAGTTATGGCGATAGTGTGGTTGTTTGTTCTGTTGTTGTGCTGTCGATAATGAGAGACAAACATTCGCCTGATACGACTCACTTTACCGGACCAAGGTGTGTTATCTACTGACAAACTAAGGGACTATGATGATCGTATCAATTTGTTTTCGGTAACATCAATTGACATTTGAGCACAAATGTTGCCATCTCGTCATTACATCGAATTCAGATCTACGAGATTATTATCCTGACAGCGCATTCACTGTAGCGGTCGTAATGTACATTCTCTTTGCTGTGTTGACGGTCAGCTTGATTCACCGGTTAATGTAGCTGACGCCCTGAAACTATTAACTATGATAATTTGGGTGCTAGCGGATGGGCCACTGAATCACGGATCTTGACATTGTGGATAATGCATTCGTGTCTACCAACCGTAAATATTATCACGTTACCGAGGTACATTATGTGAACTGGAAGTGAGATCTCCACCATTCGAATTCACTTGGACAAAGTTTGCCACTCTTCAAGATCAGTTATGATCAAGTAGCCATCTGGCACTTTTCTAGTCCAAAGGAGAATCTCGAGAGCTGCGAAGATGGAAATCCTTACAGTACATCAGCTGTAGCCAAGGGTGTTGCAACTATCTTGTGACTTTGAAGCATTTAAATTCGATACAATTTTCAATTGTGTGTACGCCTGGATATCACGGTGAAAATCTTGAGAACCAAGTCGTTTACAACTATAATTTATCTTCTCAAATTCATCTCACGATTATTAATCAATATTACCGTGTATCAATCAGGTGTCAGGTGATTAGATGTAAGTAGATGATTAGATGGCAAGTTCACATTGAATTTTCTTGTGAACCTTACAATTCCATGTGCACCACACCATTCTATCATACATTTTTCAAGTAAACTTAAATGTTACTTCACATAATTACCACTTCACCAAGTCAGACGCAACGTATGTGTATCATTCCTGAATTAACCATGTCGCCACCAAGTGACCTTCGCCTCACTCCCCTGACCACTGAAGATGACATTTGTCGCGTTGTAGCAATGGAAACTGCTTCATACCCTCCAGACGAAGCTGCTACTGAATCGGGTATTCGATTTCGGCAGAAAAATGCAGGTCCCTACTTTTGGGTGGGATATCTCCCCCGTGGTGACACGGAATCCGAAATTCTTGTGGGTTTCGTCAATGGAACATTGACAGCAAGAAACGAGCTGAATGATGAGTCTATGAGTCAACACGATCCACATGGAAGTCTCCTGTGCATCCACTCGGTAGTGGTGGACCAGGCTTTTCGTCGTCGAGGACTTGCGTCGCAACTGTTGAAACGATATGTCAACATCATCGTTGATTCGCAACCTCAAGTGAAGCGGATCCTGTTGATTGCCAAAGCTAATTTGGTGGGGTTCTATGTGAACTGTGGGTTCTCCGTGACGAGATTGTCACCGGTCGTGCACGGTCAAGATCCGTGGTTCGAACTTGCGCTGGATTGCGAAGCGGCCAGACGCCCGCCAATGATTCAGGTAGGGAGAATGAGGACCTTGGTGAGATACAATTGATACGAACAGGTTGATGTTGGTTTTAGGTGGATGCATTCACGAGCAAGGCTTTTCAAGGCAATCCGGCAGCTGTAGTGTTGCTATCCCCTGCTGTGTACCACAAGTCAGGGGCTTCGGAATGGATGCAACGCGTGGCACTTGAAAACAATCTAAGCGAGACAGCATACGTTGCTCCACGTGAGCGTACTGCAACGAATCAGGAACATATCGTGGAGTATGATCTACGGTGGTTCACTCCAGGTACAACACATTTTTTTTACTACAACTTGGATCAAACACTCTGTTAACTTTGTATTTATTTTGTGGTGTAGGTGCGGAGGTGAAGTTGTGTGGACATGCTACGTTGTCGACGGCATTCGCTTTGCATGACGCAGGCCACGTGACGTCGAGTCAAACCCTCCACTTCCACACACTGAGTGGAGTTTTGGTGTGTCGTTTTGAGGTGGATCCTGAGACGAACAAGTTGCTCGTGTTAATGGACTTCCCGGAGCAACCGACCACACCTGCAGAATCAATTGTAGTGGTGGATGAACTGGCCTCTGCATTGGGTATCCAACCGAGCGCCATTGTCGACGTGAAACAAGCTACCACGGATCTGCTCGTTCGCGTGTCACCTGAGGCTTTCTCCGCCCTCAAGCCGGATTTCGTGCAATTGGGCAAGACTGACGTACGTGGTTTCGCGATCACCGCTGAAATGCCTCAAGACAACAAGTCGAATGTGGACATCCAAAGCCGGTTCTTCGGACCTCGTGTTGGCGTGAATGAAGATCCAGTTACTGGAAGTGCTCATTGTGCGCTTGGACCGTACTGGGCTCCGTTGCTCAAGAAGACCACGATCAAAGCACAGCAGTTTACCCCTCTACGTGGTGGATATCTCACACTGGATCTTGTTAGCGCTGGACCAGGGCGAGTATTGCTAAAGGGTGAAGGTGTGGTCGTGTTACGTGGACATCTTTCTTCGTCGCCGTAAGAATAATGATGCACCAGGCATGAAACACACTTGATGATCTGCTGGAGTCCTCGACGTTCGTTGAAGACCACAATGTGTCAGCATAAAGTCATCTTAATTTCACGCGATACAGGAAGACGATGGTAATAAAACGTGTACAGGCACGATTGAATGGCGATGTTGTTGGTTGACTGTTAAAAACTGGTCTTGCTAGCAGCAAGATTTGCAGTTTCCTCTCAAGTTGTAGCTCTTGACTGTATACATTGTCATTTCTCAATCTACCGAAATGAATAGCAATCGATTCATAGTAAATCCTTTCGGAGAGCTGACACTAACAGCAGAAGATCGAGCTCGACTTGTGGATATCACCGATGCCCTTGTACTTACCAGGTTTGAGGAATATGGAGAGCATCTCAACAACGAGAAACGAGTCGACCTTACTCGTTGGAAAAAATACTCGAAGGCAGGTCTGACAACAATGTATCTCGAAAGGAAGAAGTCTCATCAACCAACACTGCTCATGGTCGGTCCGTTGCCCGGAACTCTGGACGAAAACATGTTCGGCATGGTCAACCCGACTCTAGAATCGATGCGCATTAAGTCTTCGTATCTCGACGACTTTAGTGCTGCTGCTGTGTTTGCTACGGTGGTGGAGCCGACTATGGACGACCCATTTCGAGCTGTTGTGGTAAAGTGGATGGAAATCGATATCCCGGGAGCCTCCATCGGAGTCATAAAGAACCGTGACTATGTCTACGTGGAGAGCACGGGCATCATGAAATTGAGGAACGGTGAACGTGTGGGTTATCACATACTCCACTCGGTCAACTTTCCACAAACACATGAACTCCCGAACCGAGTCCGTGGTAACATGTCTTTAAGTGCAATTTTCCATCAAGATGGCCCTGATCGAACGGATTGTCGTGGCAATGGCATTATTGATCCCGCAGGCGATATGATCCGCCCAATGGCTGTGGCTGGAATGGTCCAGGCTACAATGGCAGGACTCAAGTACTCGTACTGTGGTCAAATGAAGAAACTGGTTTGAGTGCTTGAGCAACGTCACATAGAATCAAAGGAACGAGGAATTCCAAGATCAGCATCCGTCTGTGTGACTTGCTCAAAGGAGGTGAAAAACTCGAGATTCATCAAGTCGAGTAGCAACTGCAAAATGTGTTTCGGATCGTTATGTACCACGTGCAAGATCATCAAGAAACTGAGCTTCATCTCACTGGATCTGGAGCTTACTCAACGCAAAGTGGTGTTTTGTGTAAAGTGCTTGTTGGAAGCACTACGTATGGATACTCTGGAAGTTGCTCGCCAGCAATTTGTGTACAAGCAACTCGTCCCACGGAATGCCTACAGCTCATCCGTGAGCTCATACTCGAATAGTACGGCCAATTCATCTTAGTCTACACCCGTTCTGAATGAATTCCTAGTCCTCCAGATAATATTCCAGATCAGCGTTGAAGACAAGCGGTATGGTTCCGATAAGATCGAGAGTAATGGATAGTATGACGACTCAACCAGCACCTTCCTCAACGTGACAAATGGTAGTGACACAGATGGTCAAGACTTGATTCCATCCCTATGTTGTCCAAGAGAGCAGTGCTCTACCATTACCAGATTTGCCTTCAATTTCATTAGGCTATCTTCAAGAATGAACAACGAACGCTTCATAGTAAACCCTTTTGGGGAACTAACACTAAGTGCTGAAGACTGTTCCAAGCTCGTGTCCATCGCTGATGAACTGGTGCTAGCCAAGTTTGAAGAGTATGAAGAGCATCTGAACATTGGCAAGAAAGTCGACTTGATGCGGTGGAAAAGGTTTTCAAACTCAGGCACAACGACAACGTACCTCGAACGGAAGAACTCCAACCCCGATTCCAAGTTGCCTGCGTTGCTCATGGTTGGTCCACTACCAGGAACTCTAGACGAGAACATGTTTGGTCTCGTGAGTCCGACTTTGGAAGCCATGAGGATCAAATCTTCATACTTGAATGACTTCAGTGCTGCTGCCGTGCTCGCTACGATCATAGAACCAACAGTGGAGGAGCCATTCCGATCGGTAGTAGTGAAATGGATGGAGATCGATATTCCCGGAGCCTCGATTGGCCTTGTTCGCAACCGTGACTATGTGTATCTCGAAAGCTCCGGCATCCTCCGTCTTAAGAATGGTGAACGCGTGGGTTATCACTTGTTTCACTCTGTCAGCTTCCCTGAAGCACATGAGCTCCCGAACAGAGTGCGTGGTAACATGTCGTTCTGTGGCATTTTTCATCAAGAAGGACCTGATCGAACAGACTGCCGCGGCACGGGTATCATGGATCCTGGAGGTGATATGATCCGTGTGATGGCTGTCATGGGAATGGTGCAGGCCACAATGGCAGGGCTCAAGTATTCGTATTGTGGACAGATGAAGAAGTTGGCGTGGCTACTTGAGCAACGACACAATGAAGCAAAAGAACGAGGTGCACCCGTCGCGAAACCAGTGTGCGTGAATTGCTTGAAAGAGATCAAGAATTCGAGATTGAACGTTGGCAAGTCCAACAGCACATGCAAGTTGTGTTTTGGAGCACTCTGCGGTTCCTGCAAAATCTCAAAGAAGCTGAGCTTCATCACTCCTGATCTCAAGTTGGCTCAACGAAAAGTGAGTTTCTGCGTCAAGTGTCTCGTTGAAGCTACCCGCATGGACACACAGGAAGCTGCGCGACAGCAATTTGTCTACAAACAACGCGTTCAACCAAGTGTCTACGGTTCATCCATCGCTTCTGATGGAAGTGCAGGCTCTGATGGTACGATGAGTTCATCCAGATCTCATGACACCACCACCTAGAAGTTGAATGCATGAAAACTACTGAATATATCAAGAATCCCCGTCGATCATTCGTAGTCACATTGAAGCTCAGACAGCGCAAACTAGAAGAATCGATTCGTCGTACAAGCAATTCACCATCTTGACAGCACTTCTTCAACGTGCAATTGATTCCTGAGCATAGAGCACTGATCAGTTTCAAGTACGTCTATCAACAAATACGTGGCATATAGAAGTTTTCATGAAATGCATGAACGAACAGTAAAACATGCCCCTACCATGCTAACGTTTATATGTAATATGCTTTTCGGATAAGGTTCGACTCTGGTTGTCATAAGAACCTGTCGGTGGTCTTGCAATTGTTTGACGGCTTACCACATCTACTAAGAGCTCGGGAAATCATCAAGCAGCTGGTGGATGCACATACTCACTTGGATGGTGCGTTCTCTTCCGTTGTTAAAGTGGTAGGCGAATTGGTCAAATCACTTGTCAATTTGCGCGGTAACTCGTTTGTTCAGCATGGACAATCAACGCTTCACGATGAACCCCTTTGGGGAGCTTTCACTCAATGCTGAGGGCCGTGCCAAACTCGTCGAAATCACCGATGCAATCATCATGGAGAAATTCGAGGAGTATGAGGAGCATCTGAACATTGGCAAGAAGGTCGATCTCAAACGCTGGAAGAAGTTCGCTAAGTCGGGGCCTACGACATCCTATCTCGAGCGAAAGTCTTCAAGTCCCAACACAAAACTGCCTCAACTGTTGATGGTTGGTCCACTTCCTGGTACGCTGGATGAAAACATGTTCGGCATCGTGAATCCAACTATCGAGGCGATGCGTATCAAGTCGTCGTATTTGAACGATTTCAACGCTGCAGCTGTGCTTGCAACAGTCATTGAACCCACAGTAGACGACCCGTTTCGATCGGTAGTGGTCAAATGGATGGAGATTGATATTCCTCTAGCATCCATCGGACTCGTTCGCAACCGAGACTACGTTTACGTTGAGAGTACCGGCATCCTTCACCTCCAAAACGGCGAGCGTGTAGGCTATCACTTGTTCCACTCGGTCAGTTTTCCAGAAGTTCATGAACTGCCGAATCGAGTGCGTGGTAACATGTCATTTTGTGGCATCTTCCACCAAGAAGGCCCTGATCGGACCGATTGCCGCGGTACGGGCATTATGGATCCAGGAGGTGACATGATTCGAGCGATGGCTGTCATGGGCATGGTGCAAGCCACAATGGCAGGGCTCAAATATTCGTATTGTGGACAGATGAAGAAGTTGGCTTGGTTACTGGAGCAGAAGCAAGGTGAAGCTCGTGAAAAAGGTGCCCCAGCTTACAAGCCCTTCTGCGTGACGTGTATGAAAGGAGTCAAAGCTTCAAAACTTCACGGTGCCGTCACCACATGCAAGTTGTGCTTTGGTGCTGTGTGCAGTTCGTGTAAAATCACCAAGAAACTGAGCTTCATCGCTCCGGACCTGACGTTAGCTCAGCGGAAAGTCACATTTTGCGTCAAGTGCATGGTCGATGCCACGCAAATGGACACTCAAGAAGCTGCTCGCGAGCAATTCGTGTACAAGAAGTCGGTCGCTCCACCGATGTACGGCATGTCGATTGCGTCCGATATGAGCACTTGCTCGGAAAGTACGATGACGACGATGACGGGGTACTCTGGTTAGTCTGTCTTTGATAGGCAAACGCATGTAATTCGATTTGGTGAATGTAAAGTTTTGGTATTGACTGAACAATGTGAATCAAGCGCTCATCATTATAAACGATAAACACAGGAATGACCTTTTCAAAACAAAATATGTTGTGAAGTGGCAATCTACTGAGTCGGGGACATTACACCATACTACTCGTCGAAGCGCAAGTTGTAGTCTACTAAATGCCTTATCTCAAGTCTATCTCAAAATTCGAGTTTCTAGAAGTTTAGATATATTTCTATTTTGTTTAAACCTCAAAAAATCTCCGATATAAAAAATGATCCAATTTTATGCAACAGATTCGAGAAATAGACCCAATTTTGTTTAAAACTCAAAAAAAAAAGATGTTTAAAACTCGAAAAAAGCTGCACGAGATCAGGTTTATTCATTGAGTGGACAATGTGCGGGATCGGACTCGTGGTCACAGCGCTCTCCTGCTCTGATCCATGCAGCATCAACGCTCAAGCTTTGTGTAACTCATCTCCAGCTACTCCACCTCATCTAGACAATAGTTCGTATGTCAATAATTCAATTGTATCGTCGAAATTCGATCTTGAACTCCAGCGGAGACTGTGTCAACGAGGTCCCGACCACTACCAACAACTCAATCGTCACGTTACAACGGAATCCACTGGTGATAACGTTCCTCATGGGTTTGCAATGGCAATGCACAGTGCGGTGTTGCATCTTCGAGGAGATAAATTGACCCCCCAGCCAGTTGTAGATTCCGACGACAATGTACTTTGCTGGAATGGGGAAGTCTTCGGAATCAATGGAAACCAAGACGAGGACGATAGGGAGTTGATCCAAGGGAGTGACACAGTTTTACTGTCCAAGAGATTGCAAGTTGCTGGAAAAAAATTGCAAAAAATGACGTTGGAAGAGATGGAAAAGAAGGATCCTGTGGTGGAGGTGTTACGGCAAATACGAGGACCTTTTGCGCTGGTGTGGCTACATGAGAAGACAAAGCGAATGTACTTTGCTCATGATCGATTTGGTCGCAGGAGTTTACTTTACAAGAGGTGGGGAAGTGAGAATGAAAAGGATATGATAGCACATTTAGCTGGAACGGAGATGAAGTCGATGGAGTTCTGCGAGACGGACTTTGCGCGCTTTGTTCTGAGTAATGTGGCAATTGGAGATAATGATGAAGACTTGGCGCGGTATCGAGAGCTACCTGCGTCAGGTATTTACGTAATGGATTTGAAAGCATGTCAGCCGACCGTGAAAGGGAAGTTGCCGTCCTACAGAATGGAATTTCACCCTTATGCTCCTTTGGATGCATTGTCATCACTACCAAATTTGATGTCTGATGCATCGAACTACGTCCTGGATCGATTTGGCTGCAAATTACCTTGTCCAACAGCTAATTCAGAGTCAGAAGGCACGAAAACGTTGGAATCCTCTTCACGTGCGCTCCTTGTTGCTCTCAGCAACGCTGTTGGCGTGCGGATACGCTCCATTCCATCTCGCCCTTCTCCAAACGGAGTTACTGCAGCTCGTGTTGCAGTACTTTTTTCAGGGGGACTGGATTCTGTGGTGCTTGCTGCGCTTAGTCATTTTCATGCTCCTCCGGACGAGCCGATTGATCTGTTGACCGTCTGCTTCGATGGAAATTCGGGTTTCGCCTCGCCTGACCGTCTCGCTGCTGAATTAGCGCATGCTGAGCTTTGTGCACTATTTCCTGAACGTCAGTGGAATCTTGTGAATGTTAATGTACAGCGGACGGAGCTCTTGAGCAAGCAACATGAGGTCCAAACACTTATGGCCCCGTGCGATACACACATGGATTTCAACATCGGTGCAGCCTTTTGGTTTCTCTCTCGTGGTCGTGGAGATATGAAAATTACAGCACAAGATGCAGGTAACGCCACATTAGAGGAGTTGAATGCATTCTTGAAACCTCAGCGAGGCGATCTACGTGAACTAGAGACAGAAGTTGCTGCGCTTTCACTCTTTGGTGACAAAAATGCCGAAGGTAGCACGCTACTATGTCCTGTGCATCGATGTGGCCGCAAACGGAAAATTGGCTGCGTCCTGGGGATCTGTAAAAGCTGTTGTCTCAAGATGCAGAGAGCTGTGGAGAAACTCGTGAGCGGTAGTGATAAGGAATGTGTCGACCAACGCGAGGCTCAGGGTTATCGAGCTAAGTTGATTTCCATGGGCATGCAGTCCGAAACCCACATCGATCTCTTGTTGGATCTCCTCAAGACGAAACAACAAAAGGGACGAGGAGAAGAAGCAAACTTCACACTCGAAGCATCTATCTCTTGTCGGGTGCACCGTTCTAAACAGGAACAGGACGGTAAAAGTGCGCTGTCGACTTCATCAACTACAACAAGTTGTAAGTCTTCAACGTCGAATGATTACGAGACCAGTGCTCGAGTGGTGCTCGTGGGTATTGGTGCAGATGAGCAACTCGCAGGATATGGTCGTCACCGTACAACACTTGTCAATGGAGGGGAAGAGGCGATGCGAGCTGAGCTGCAAATGGACTTGGCACGCATTTGGAAGCGAAACCTTGGACGCGATGATCGCTGCATTGCTGCGCATGGACGAGAAGCACGGTTTCCGTACCTGGATGAGAACGTGGTTTCTACAATTGCAACGTTCCCAGTCTCTAGTCTATGTGATGCTGAGTTACCTCGTGGTGTTGGAGATAAGCGAGCATTGCGTCTTGTAGCAAAGAGTCTTGGTCTTCAAAGCTGCGCAGGACTAGCTAAACGGGCCATTCAGTTCGGGTCACGGATTGCCAAGGTCTCCAACAGCGGAAGCAATCGCCAGACGCAGGGAATGAATAAATTTTCCAGCGTTGAGTGATATACTCAATCTACAGCTTTAAAATCTGTAGACAGCAGCCAACAGCACCAACAATAAGCTCCATGAGGACTATCCAGCAGTCAGGAATCCTGTCAATACACAATATCGTGTGCACTATCTTTCCATGTCAGCTTATATTGGCGACGTCATCGTTCAAAGTTCCCAGCACCTTCCACTAGGCTTCGGCCTTGGCTCCATTTCCTGCTGATCCCGATGCATCTCCAGTCTCCAGAGCTTCCACCTTGGTCACACTGAGCTCTTCCCACTGGTCCGAGTCTGCAAGTGCACGAAATTATTAATTCTATCACAAATTATTTTAATCACTTTTGTTTAATACAACCTACTCTCTTTCTTCCAGCACATATAAATCACTGCATCGTTCTGCAGTTCATGGTCTGCCAATGTCGCAGCGTCTGCGAACTCCTTGCTCTCTTTCTGTAGGGAAATAGCTTCATAAATATTGTATTTTATAGTAAAAAACAGTATTCTGTCGACCTGGTTGAGGCCCTGCCAGAGCTGGATACTCGTGGGTGGCAACTGAAAGAGCGACCCGAGCTTCTCCTTCACACTCAGGAACGAGTCGCCCAGCTGCACGTCCAGGAACACAGTCTGACTCCTTCGCTTCACGCGGATATACGGGCTCATATTGGCAGTTAGCTTCCTTTACTGAGCCGTAGACAGAAGTTAGTGTTCCTTATCGGAAGTTAGTGTAAAGACAGAAGTTAGTGTTCCTTAGACAGAAGTTAGTGTTTCAGCAAATGATAAAATAGAAAACTTCAAACCGACGATTGGCTGAAACAAATTTCCAAGAATTAGTTTTCAGCCAATGGAAAAATTGTGGTGCGAAAAACTGGCTTTTTGCCATTTTGCGTCTCTATTTGTGGCATTTTTCGTCTCTATTTGTGGCAATTTTCGTCTCAGCCAATCAGAAAATAGCGGTGCGAAAAATTGACGGGATTCGGACGTGAAGTGAACCCATTCTGAGCCATTTCCTGTTTGAAGGAGCGGTTTCACGTCCGAATCCCGTCAATTTCTCGCACCGCTATTTTCTCATTGGCTACTCAGACTCTGAGTACTCAGAATCAGAACTGAAGACGATGTACCCATGTCGATAAAGCCTTAACGCCATCACTTTCGATGCTGCTGCTGCCCTTGCGGTCGCTGTTGCTCTCTGGTTTCTTGTGTCGTCGGGAATGTGCGTCTCTGCTCTTCGTCTGTCGCTCGTGGCATGCAATTGCAGCTGCCATACTCAATGGTTCGCGCAGTGTGCTGCTGTCCAGTGACATTTGTCTACTGCATCGCATCCCTGGACGGATGGAGCGACCGGAACGTCTCCAGGCTGTGCTCCGTCGTATGAGTGACAAGTTTCCACTTCTAGAGACAGAGACGTCGCTACCTGCTGCAACCGACGAGCAGTTACAGCGTGTGCATGGAGAAGTGTACGTGGATATGGTGGTGCGCATGAGCAGTAAAGTGGAGCGCAGTATGATGGCACTGGACACTTTAAACCGGACGGATACAGACGGAGATGTTTCAGGTTTTGTGGTCTCCAGTCCAAGAGCGAGCAAAATCCCGACGATACAGGGAAGAAAAGACTATTATCAGCAGTATGAATTCATGGAACTGGGTGAGGACATGACGCTCATGAGATATACGTTGGCAGCATCGAGAGTTGCAGCTGGTGGCGCGTGTTTAGCAGTGGATCGAGTGATGAGTGGAAATAATGACATCTGCAATGCATTTTGTGCTGTACGACCACCGGGACATCATGCCGAACGATGTCGTGCCATGGGATTTTGTGTGTTTAACAATGTTGCAGTTGCAGCACTGCATGCTATTGAAAAACACGGATTGAGTCGTGTGGCAATTGTAGATGTTGATGTACATCATGGTAATGGAACGCAAGATATTGCAGACAAAGACCCAAGACTGTTGTATGTGTCCATGCACCAAGCTGCACCATGTTTTCCCAGCTCTGGGTTTGCTTGTGAAAAGGGAAAACACGGAAATTTGCTTAATGTACCGCTGCGAGCACGTTGCACGGCTCAACAATATCGGGACAAGTTTTCTGCGACGGTGATCCCACGAGTGCGAGAGTTTTGTCCACAGTTGTTGATAATATCCATGGGCTTTGACGGATCGTCGCGTGATCCTCTGTCAGATTTCAGACTGGAGGCTAGCGATTTTTATTGGATTACGAAAGAACTGTGCAATGTAGCGTGGGAATGCTGTGACGGGAAGCTTGTCTCGGTCATGGAGGGTGGATATCACCTTGGTGCACTTGCGGATGGCGCGGAGCAGCACATGCTTGCACTCTTACATGGCTCTTGCTGTCCGGATGGCCTCATACCAATCGAAGTTCCAGTCTCCGAATGTTTTCCGAACTAACAAGGCGGCAACAACAATGTAGACAATACTGATAGAGATTTTGAAGAATAGAAAGCTTGATGAATTGCATGAATAGACGAACCAACCTCCTGAACTATGGATCGAGAGTCTACTTGGGAGCAGCGAGCATGCTCTCGAGACTAGCCTTGAGTTGGTCATTATTCTTTCGCAGTAGTTCCACCTCTTCTTGATGCTTCTTTTCATCCTGCACCTTCTTCTCCTCTTCACGTCTCGCGACAGCCTCGCATCGCGTACTCAGCTCCTCAATCTGCGTCGCCAAGTCACGCAGTTCACCTTCAAGGGAGCGAATTTGCTGCTCCGCCTCCATCTTTTTCTGCTCAGCCATCAACGCCTTACGCATTCCAAACGCAATGCTGGATTCATATAACGTCTGATAAGCTGCAATTGTCATGCGAGCCTCATCACGAACACGAAGCAGCAAAAGACCCCGTTCCGAACAGTTGATCGTAATCTGTCGGATTAGTTCATCTACATGACACATAATAATTAACATCTCAAAACAACACAGCAACTCACTCCGTACCAAAGCATTGAGCATAAAGCTCTTCGCGAACGGGACAAATGCCAGTCTCTCTCGCCTGCCGTTGTTGCAGTCTCAGATCTAACTGTTCCTGAAGATTGACCACGTCCAACCTCGTTGCAGGCGTACTTGACACATATTGTACCCAAAGTTGTCCATCCTCGGTCCATTCCTTTGGTGGAAGTATTGAATTGAGTATATCCTCCGTTGGATTTCCACTCTGCGTGTTGCTACCCGTGAAAACCGTCGGCTTTGGTGTTGGTGGCGTTCCTGATCCATTTGCATCACCATTCGAAGCCTGATTCCCGAATTTTGCAGTAGGTTTCTTCCCTTTTAAGAGAGCCTTGTCCTTGCTTGTACTCACAAGTATCGGGTTGTTGTATTTCACCAGCGAACTCTGCGGAGGAATCATATCGTCAAGTGCAACAAGTCAACAAGTCGCGTCGTTTCGAGACATGGCTACATGTAGCCATTTCGGGACTAAATTGCAAACTCACAAAATCTGATATAATGATGTGGTACACACAATCTGAATAAGCCCAAAATAATAAATAAAGTCTCAAATAATCCCAATCATGGCTTCGTCCCCCTCGCTTCGATCGCAGTCGTTCGCCAACCTGGATGACGTGCTGTACCGCCACTTGCAATGGACTCTAGCTATCGACTTCGAGCACCAACAGCTCAAGGGCTTTGCCGAGTACACGTTTGCCTACATGGGTACATCCAAGTCTCCAGTTCTGATTCTCGATACTCAATCTCTGAGTATCGAGAGTGTCTCTGTGGACGGAGTGAATGTAACGAACTTCAGTTTGGGCGACCAACACTCTGTATTTGGTCGTGCTTTGAGTGTACCCATTTCAAGTTTGTCCACTAGTGTCCGCGTGACGTATGCGACGTCATCTCAATCAAGTGGTCTACAATGGTTGTCTCCACAACTAACTGCTGGTAAAGTGTATCCATTTCTATTTACTCAATGTCAAGCCATCCATGCTCGAAGTGTAGTGCCATGTCCTGATACGCCAGCAGCCAAGTTTACATACGCAGCTACAGTCACAGTACCTCAGTGGTGTACTGTTTTAATGAGTGCAATTGCTCATGGTCATGTGAAAAATAATGATCACGAACAAACCAAGAAGTGGAGTTTTCGACAAGATGTACCCATTCCATCGTACTTGTTGGCAATTGCAGCTGGAGAGATGGAGAGTGTGGATTTGAGTGCAAGGAGCAGAGTGTGGGCTGAACCACGAGTTGTGACTCGAGCTGCTCATGAATTTGCACAGACTGAAGCTTTTTTGAAAGCTGCAGAGGAAATTACGGGCCAAGAGTATTTGTGGAAACGGTATGATCTAGTGTGTCTACCTCCGTCATTTCCGTACGGTGGAATGGAGAACCCGTGTTTGACATTTGTGACGCCAACCTTGTTGGCTGGAGATAGATCCCTTGCAGATGTTGTAGCTCATGAAATCGCACACTCATGGACGGGAAATTTGGTGACCAATGCGACGTGGAGTGATTTTTGGCTAAATGAAGGCTGGACAGTGTGGCTCGAGCGGAGAATTGTCGCCAAAATTCATAATGACCCGAAAACGTATGATCTGAAGGCTGCCCTAGGCGTACGTGGAATGGTCGAATCGATTCAGGCGTTTGGATCCTCACATCCATATACTGCACTGGTGCCAAACTCGGAGGGTGTTGACCCGGATGATGTGTTTTCGCGCGTACCATACGAGAAGGGATTCAATTTCTTGCACTATTTGTCAACCGTGGTTGGATCGGAGGAGTTTGACTTGTTCGCTCAGGCATATATTCAAAAGTACAAGTTCCAGACTGTTACCTCACAGGATTTCCGTGTATTTTTCGAGAAACACTTTGCGGCTCAACCCGAATGGCTAAAACAGATTGATTGGGATGGCTGGTTCTTCTCGACGGGCATGCCTCTCATTGAGAACAAGTTTGACACGACAATTATCAGTCAAGTGCGAGCTTTAGGTGAAAAGATGATGACAATTCAGGATGCCAAGAAATGGACTAAGATCTTGGACCCACATGTGCTGCGCAAGTGGCCAGCCTCTCTTTGGATTCTGCTTCTGGATACGCTGCTCCTGTTGCAGAGTGGCAGCCATACACAGCTTGCAACGGCCCATCTGGATGCTATTGATGCTTTTGCACACCACCATTTAAGCACGACACACAACTCGGAACTGCGCTTCCGTTGGTTCACGTTGTGTCTGCGATCTTGTGACTTGCGTGTGTTGGACCGTGCTGTGGATTTCTTAAAGGAGCAGGGTCGCATGAAGTTCGTGCGGCCACTATTCCGCGACCTGTGTGCTGCGCTAGGTGTAGCGCATGGTGCCGCTATCTTCGAGGACTGCAAGTCTCTTTACCACCCAATTGCCGCTAAGATGATTCAGCGGGATATTGACAGCATGCAAGCGTCCAAGAAGCATATCAAACAATTGTACGCCAACGACTTCAACGGTATTTTTGCCCATTGGCTTGGAGTTCCACAGGAATATTCGGACTACTCGCCATTGCTTGCAGTGTTGCTTGGTGGAATGACTGTGGCTACCGCGATGGCTTTGTCGAAGCGACGCTAAGGAATCTGCGCTGATAGAGTTGAACGGTGTAGTGATCGTGTTCATGATGAACGACGGTGCTGTGATACACAATGAGGGTCCAAAACCCAAACTCGACCTACTATATGTCTACGAATGAATGAGTGGTTTATATCTCACTTGGTCAATCTTTGGCTATGTCTCTATCTAGTTGGAGTGCCAATGTGGTACTTTGGTATTGAATTAAAGCCTGCTCGTCTTGATTGGAATTGTTTTATGTAAGGATACTAGCTAGGTGCTCAACGGAATCATACAAATGATTCTTAATGAAAGTGGTGACGCTTTTTGTTTCGCTGGATCGGAAATTATACTGCACAAGACGAGTGTTCGTTAAAGGTGCGGTGAAACTCGATGCACGATATGGTGGTGCATTCAATTGATGAAGCAAGTGGCAAACTGAAAAATCGTTCTCAGCTACCGATTGGTAACGCAATAAAGAAATGGTGCACACTTCCAGTCAAGAAACGGTATGACGTCTGTGTTGTGATTAATGTGGCATCGGCGGATCCGTACTCGAACATTCTGCGATTCGGAGGTGATCAGCCTGCAACTTGTTAACTGTCTCCACCATTTGATGCTCAAACGCACCAAATGCTTTCCGTTGCTCACCAAATTGCTACAACGTTGGGTAATCGACGCCTTGAAGACGCCGTCGCTCTTTGCAACCTTTGTCCAGCACGGAGACTATTGTGGCATCACTTGGGAGACGGAGAGTGCGCGTTTCGCTCCTGTGCACTGCAGTGCTCAACCCTGAACGTGTTGTTGGACGACAAGGACGGTGGTAGCAAGATGGCAAAGGAAGTGACGCTGCTGAGTGCGCTGAAGGATGAGGCCTGTAACTATTTGTACTGATCAACCTCGGCCACAACATTGTGCTGGTAGGCCTGGGCGAGATCAACTGCCAGATGGAATTCTGGGACGCCACCGAGCAACAAAGCATCACGGTGTAGGAGCACTTCAAGTGCAGGCACGTCGAGTGAGACCCATTTCGATGTGTGGTGGCGACGGCTTTTTGCCAGCCGCTACGCTAAGGTAAGCAGCGTGGACAGCGCTATCGAAGGAGAGTTTACATCTGATGTTGCAATGATCACATCCTTTAAGATATCCGCGAACTGTAGCAATCCATTGTTCTGCGTCTTCACTTCGAAGTGGCAGCCCTATTACTTGCCCGGATAAGTCACCAAGAGCTCATCGGTTCGTTAAGGTTGGACGTACGCAAAGTTGACACCTGTGGCCAAGTACAACGCAAACTCATCGTGATTCCTAGAATGCATTCGTTCTCCTTGCCATCGTGTCCGGCAGCAGCAGCGTGACTGATCTTCATCCACCATGGGGCGAGTTCGAAAATGCTTCCGTAATGTTGACGCCGCGCTTAATGGCCAAATCCAGCATCGTTCGCTGCTTCACATCAGCATCCCAGTCCCAGCTTTTGCTTGATGAATCATTGCTTGCCCAATTCAACCAAAATGACTTGATGAACTTGAACGTCGGCATGCTTTCCGATAGCTTCATCGCATTTACTGTCAATAACATTTTCAAGACGAGCAGGCAATACCAAAGTACCACATTGGCACTCCAACTAGATAGAGACATAGCCAAAGATTGACCAATTGAGATATAAACCACTCATTCATTCGTAGACATATAGTAGGTCGAGTTTGGGTTTTGGACCCTCATTGTGTATCACAGCACCGTCGTTCATCATGAACACGATCACTACACCGTTCAACTCTATCAGCGCAGATTCCTTAGCGTCGCTTCGACAAAGCCATCGCGGTAGCCACAGTCATTCCACCAAGCAACACTGCAAGCAATGGTGAGTAGTCCGAATATTCCTGTGGAACTCCAAGCCAATGGGCAAAAATACCGTTGAAGTCGTTGGCGTACAATTGTTTGATATGCTTCTTAGACGCTTGCATGCTGTCAATATCCCGCTGAATCATCTTAGCGGCAATTGGGTGGTAAAGAGACTTGCAGTCCTCGAAGATAGCGGCACCATGCGCTACACCTAGCGCAGCACACAGGTCGCGGAATAGTGGCCGCACGAACTTCATGCGACCCTGCTCCTTTAAGAAATCCACAGCACGGTCCAACACGCGCAAGTCACAAGATCGCAGACACAACGTGAACCAACGAAAGCGCAGTTCCGAGTTGTGTGTCGTGCTTAAATGGTGGTGTGCAAAAGCATCAATAGCATCCAGATGGGCCGTTGCAAGCTGTGTATGGCTGCCACTCTGCAACAGGAGCAGCGTATCCAGAAGCAGAATCCAAAGAGAGGCTGGCCACTTGTGCAGCACATGTGGGTCCATGATCTTAGTCCATTTCTTGGCATCCTGAATTGTCATCATCTTCTCACCCAAAGCTCGCACTTGACTGATAATCGTCGTGTCAAACTTGTTCTCAATGAGAGGCATGCCCGTCGAGAAGAACCAGCCATCCCAATCAATCTGTTTTAGCCATTCGGGTTGAGCCGCAAAGTGTTTCTCGAAAAATACACGGAAATCCTGTGAGGTAACAGTCTGGAACTTGTACTTTTGAATATATGCCTGAGCGAACAAGTCAAACTCCTCCGATCCAACCACGGTTGACAAATAGTGCAAGAAATTGAATCCCTTCTCGTATGGTACACGCGAAAACACATCATCCGGGTCAACACCCTCCGAGTTTGGCACCAGTGCAGTATATGGATGTGAGGATCCAAACGCCTGAATCGATTCGACCATTCCACGTACGCCTAGGGCAGCCTTCAGATCGTATGTCTTCGAATGTGAGTGAGACATAATGTTTTCAACACCATTGCTATCTTGAGGTAGAGAGCAGTTCGTCACCTCTCATCTCTTCGCAATTGTGTCCTCACTTCAAATCGGGTCGATTTCTAATAATGAAGTCGCATTTCTTGCTCTAGGAAATGAAATATGGCATTCATCTTGGTATACCCTTTCCAAAATGCAGATGAGAGTCGTTTTCAGAATTGCCGATCAGTCGTTGATTATTGCTACTCGCTCACGCGAAGCGTTTTATCCCGAACGGTCGTTCAGCTCGTGTTGATGAGACTAGAATGCCAAGCTGTTGAAATTCAACAGCATGTCGGTTACCAGCAGAATCTTCATCACCATGTTGATGATCAACATCAAGTTGATCTCATCGCATCTGCTAGGTATTAGATCGACATTCAGCGAGAACGAGATGTAAAGATCCTTGCTTTTGGCTAGGCCTGTTCGAGGAAATAGTAGCCACTCTTTTCGGTTTGGCCGATTTTGGTCACCCTAGTCGCGTTCGGAGACAAGGACCGTTCGACTAGTGAGATGGGCTGCTGGTGAGCTGAGCGATACCATTAGGAGTGATGACGAGATACTGCTGTGAGGTCTAACCACAAGTTGTGGCTCGCAAAATATAGATTGCAAAACATACAGTATCATAATGTTTGATGAGTGAGCAGCGCTAAAAACACTAATTACTGATCGTTAGTGGCATGAGAAGGTCTGGAACGTTCACTATTCGGCGAGAAACTGAGTTGGTGGTACGCCTCGACCAGGCTGTTCTGTCGTAACTGTGAATTCATTTTGTGGAAGACTACAGTACGGCGGGTTGGTTGAGCGCTCTATGAAAGATTCATTAGAATCAGAGTCGACTATCGGCTCCTGCTTTTCGCCAACGCTGCGAAATAGCCATCGATCACTGTCTGATTAAAGCTATCGGACCATCGTTCTCCGAAACGATCAGCTCGAACTAAATTTTGTGCAAATGACTCATTTCTCGTAGTTAGATCCTGAAATCCCGTAATACCTTATATATTATGCGTCGTTTGACATCTTCTTACAAATTTCAATATAACTGACCTGTGTCGTTACATAATCTCTCACATTCGCTGACATTGAAGTGGTCATCTTGCGATGGTCCGCCCCCATCCAGTACACTCGCAACCGTTGCCTTCCATCAGTCCCAGCCACTTGGTAATTTGCCAGCTCGAGCGCACGTGACCATCACTCCGATGGCTTTCTTCAAGCTGAAAAAGACCGAAGCCGAGAAGGCTCAGCAGCGCACGCTCAAGGAGCTCGAGCGCGTGGCCAAGGCGCAGCGCAAACACGCAGCCAAGGAGCACAAGGCGCAACAGGCGCGTCTCAAGCAGCAGAACAAGGAGGCCAAGCGCCAGGAGAAGCAGGCGCGGAAGGAGGCCAAGCAAGCGCAGAAGGAGGCCCAGAAGAGCCACCAGCAAGCCGTCAAAGTCGCCAAGAAGGCCTCGAAGACGCGCGTCCGCTTGGCCCGTAAGGCTGAGAAGGAGCGCAGACGCAGTCATCGCCGCCAGATGCGACGCACGCGCTCTCAAGCGCGACGTGACGTGGCTGCAGGAGGCGTTGCGGCCCCGCCCTTCGCCAAGAGCGCGGGCTGTTTCGTTTGTGGCAAGAAATTCGGCAAGGCACTACACAGACGTCGTCATCACTGCCGTCAGTGCCGAGAGAGCTGCTGTCTGCAGTGCACGAGTCGTACGCGTCGCTCAGTGCCGCAGTATGGACTCCAGAAGCCGCAGAAAATCTGTGTCGTCTGTGAGACGCTGGTCAATGCCGAGAACGGAGCGCCACGTGAACCGGCAGAGGCCGTTTTGGCTCTTGCTGCTAGGGGTGCGTCCCGTCGTGCACCTTCTACGAGGCGTCCACACTCGGCTCCACTACCACCGACGGGTGTGACGGTGGAGATGCCACCCACGACGCGTGGCCGAGGCCGTGCGCGCTCGACGAAGAGCAAGGGCGGCTCGATATGGACGCTGCCGATCCGACCCCTACTCAAGAGGAAGAAGAGTGCAGAGCAACTCCGAAACCGCAAGCTGGATATGGACTTGCAGATTGAGAAGCGGGCGATGTTCGGCGGACGTGCCATTGAGTTGCAGCCGCAAGCAGTCGCCCCACCGGCACCGTAAACCCCAGACAACCAGTCAATAGGACTGGAAGGTGCTGTGTGTGTTTTCTATCTACTGTATTCCTCACAGCTGTGGTGTTGTGCTTCAGTTGCTTGCATTGCCAAGTTCGCGACGAGAGCGAGGTGCGAACGTGAATTAGTATATTGGGATCCATTTCAACGTCTTGTCGCTCTTGCTTCCACTTGCGTGAATTGCTGCCATCTGTACAGATGGGTTCCTAGGAGGATTCCTAGGACACATCTCGCACTGGAATCAAGTACATGTATCGCGTCAAACGAAACGGCTTGGGAATTTTGATGTGCTTGGAGTCGCCCTGGCTTCTGGAGTCTGTGGCGCTTGCTCAACAGCTTTTGTCTCAATCACCGCGCTGTTGTCTATGTAGTACTGCCAGTAGTTTACTGGTGATCATGGCATGAACATCATGATCTGAGAACAGACACTGTTCCAGTGAAGAGTGGTAACACAGGACACTACTTGTAGATGGAACTCCAGTTGTACACGTAGTTATTGCCCTGGTCGCATCAAATGACATGCTCATACTGTCATGGTCGATTCCTCCGCACAATCCAATGCAAGTTCATACTAAAATTTATTCACTATTTACCAGAAGGGACACCAACCGATGTAGCACTGGCAGAGATTTTCATGCGAGGTGGCTTGCGAGATGAGACGCTGCACCTGCGCGCTTACATCGAGTGGCTCCCCTCCGTCTCCTTCAAAGTCGCGTCCTGAAAGTTTCGCTTGCACACGGCGAATCACAGCCACAGCCTTCTCGTTCAGAGCAATGCGGGGTGCTGCGATGCCTTCGGGACCCAGAGCACTGAGCAACTCGCGTTCGCGGACACTTCGGTTGGCGTGCAAGTCGTTTGAAACTGACGGTGGCACCGCATCCGAGGACGGTGGGATCTGCGCAGCAGCAGTCACCGATACAAACGAGGTCGATGCCGCTGGAGCCATTCGTGGTGGGGGCCCTAATGGCGTACTGGGCGCCACTGGTTGACGCTCCACTTGTACTGTTTGGCCGTCGTCAGCTTGTTGCTTCTGCTGCTCAGCTGCACGAGACTGCACCTGGATTTGAGCTTGCGTGACGGAGAAACTGCGACTCAGACTGGAATGGCCCACGCTAGATACACTTGCCGCCAGGGACGAAATCTCCGCGTGCAAGTTCGTGGTTGTATAGTCGATCTTTTCAACGACATCGGACTCCTCGTTCTCGTCAATCGTATCCTCGCGAACTCGGTTCGCCGCTGGAGCACGAGGCGGAAGTTTGCGCATTGGAAGCGGAATAGACTTGCTCAAACTCATTGGGCGTGAGGACAATGACGACGGGAGTGGAGGTGGGGCCGCCTCCACTTCCTTTGCTCCAGGACGTGGTGGCAGCTGATGGGAAGCAGCCAAGCTGGCGCTGACTTGACGTGGCACGGGTGGCTTGGCACGAGGAGGAAGCTGCCGCTGATCTTGCTGAGCTGGAACATCTTCTGTTGCACTCGATTCACTTGATTCTTGCTTCTCTTCCTTGCTCTCTGACACTTGTACAACTGGAGCAGCTTGCACCTTAGTAGTAACTGATCGACGTTCATCCCGATCGTCAAGCAGTGTGGCTGTAGATGAAGGTGTCGGATCTGGGATCGAAATGCTTTCACTGCGGCGATGTGGTGGTGCCTCTGCTTCACCTACGCCATGAGTTGACGACTCGGATGGACCGTGTGAAGAAGCTTCAGAGGAATACTCAGATGGTCCATGTGAGGAAGCTTCAGAGGAGTATTCCGATGGTCCATGAGAGGAATAATCCGTTGGTCCATGAGAAGATGCTTCTGATGGCCCATGCGAGGAAGCTTCTGATGGTTCGTAGTCGCTCTCACTGTCCATGCTCATATTACTGGAGACAACCGACGATGATACAATGCTAGATGTCACTGAGCTGCTAGACGGCTGCACGTTTGTCGCCGAAAGCAGACGCCAGTTGATAAGTGGGTCGTGAACGAAAGCTTCGAGCATGGCCATGAGACTGTGGCGATTCTCACGCAATACAGCCATCACGCTCTCGCACGAGAAGCGGAAGTTGCCTTCGATTCCGCTCACCTCCATTGCGTTCGTCAGCATACGCGTCAAACGGAATGGGATTTTCTCCGGGTACTTTTCACGGTCCATGGCGACTTCGAAGCAGTCGCCAAAGTCGATGTGAACGATCGTCCCCGTAAAGCGGTGTAGCATCAAGTTGCTCGGATGGCGATCGCCCAGCCCAAGAATGTAGCCTACCATCGACATGACAGCAAGGGAGCGCGTGTAGTTTGTGCGTCGGTCCAGCCAAACCTCCGAGTTCTCGGACTTGAGCCACAGCACCTTGTACAAATCCTGACCAGCCGTATTTTCGAGAGCATATTGGAAAACTTCCACCTTCTCAAGCAGCGTTAGAGCATCGTAGTCCGGGGCCATTTGCAGCATCAACCTATGCTCAATGTTAAGCAAGATTTTTCGGGCCTCACGATAGTCGCGGATAAGCTGGTGGAGCGTGTCACAGTGCGGCACCCAACCCACAATGCCAGCATTATCAGACAACGGAATGACAGGGTACCTGTGGATCTTTAGATCCTTCTTGGACGTGTTACGATCATTGATCAATAACGCGTTCACCAAGCCAAACAGCTGCGTCACGCGTTCGTCCTGACGCAGATCCTCGTGGCCCTTTAGCAAGAACATGTACTCAAGACCATTGGAGCCGACAATCGTGATGCGACGAGGACGCTGCTTACTCGTGATCACTGCTACCGTTGGCAAGAAGCTGCCAATCTTCACGATAGCGTGACCAGCACGGTACGTGCCTGGCACGGCCAGCTGCAGGTTTCTCGCTGACAACAGGTTGGGAGACACTACCTGCAGCTCCAGAGTAGTGATTTGCGGTAATTGTTTGTTGATACGGCGGAATACGTGGTAGTACAGATCCCAAGCGCGATTCAGATCCGATTCGTTGCGTCTGTTGCTCAAGAACCGCTGCAACCACTCGTTGGCTTCGCGGAGATCTCGACCAAACGCTCCGTGGAAACTCACCTCACGCAAAGTCTCTGGGCCACGCTCCATCATCGCATGAAGCGGTCGCAGCACTTCAGCCATGCCATCAACATTGTGCTCACCGAAGTACAAACGCGAAGCTTCTTCGAGACCTTCGTGCCACATCTCGTGCCACAAAATGGCCACACGGATAAGTTCACGGCTCACAAGCAGAGCTTCATCCACGAGCTCCACGTAATTGGTACGCATTGTACTCATGATGGCTTCAGCAGCTTGCTGGCGTTCACTTACTGACGACTTCAATGCCACCGACAACGGATAGATCAGAGCATGCGGATGTTGCTTACCGACGGCCACGAGCAAACGGTGTAGTTGTTTCTGGATGCGTGGGTATGGAGTATGAATGCGAGCAATTAATTGCGGGATCACAATGAGCCATGTCTCAATGCTCACAGAACGGAAGCCCTTCTCCAAGGCAGCATGCACATCTGTCCGATGGCCATGTGCGAACCAAAGTGTCAGCACACGCAAAATGTCTTGTTGTACATTTGCTGCCCAACGACTGCGGCCCAATGCAACCGACCTGAAAAAGCCTTCGATAGCTGGGGCAATAAACGGAGCCACCGATGAAGATGCCGCTACTGCCGATGCAGTTGCATTGGCTGAAATATGTTGACTGTGTGTTGAGTGCTCCACGACCTGGAAATTCATAAGTGCCCATGCATGCCACGCCTTATAGCTGCGTGGCTCCAGCTCCGTGCACAACCGCAACGAGGACAGAACGCTCTCCACCGGTACATGCTCGATCTGCTGGTCATGCACAGCAAGCTGCCATTCAGCCATCTTCAAATGACACTTGACAAGAAGCTCCTCTTCTTCGCTCCTTATGGGCATTGTAGCTGGTGCGGGAGAAGGCATCCCACCCATCCCACCTGAGGCTTGTGAGCGGTGGCGCGCCATGGATGAAATACGGACGACCAACCGGTGCAAGTCTGAAAGAGCTTGCTCCTTTTGTCCAGCAGCCCATAGGTGCTTCAAATATGCAAACGCAACACGATTCCGGTCCTTTTCACCGAAGCCAAAAGACGGAGCCGCTCCAGAGCTCGACGGCGCCACGTTAAGCATCTCTGAAATCCCAGTGCCATTAGATCCCGCACCACCGTGAACGTGCAGTGCATTCGTAAACACCTTCAGTGACAGTGAGAGATTTCCAGACTGTCGACACAGACTCGCAAACTGCAGATACGTGTCGATGTCTTCATGTGGAGACAAAATCAAGGCACGGACGACAATCAACTGCTGCCACACCTCCACCACACGTTTGCAACCAGAAAGTCGATCGCGCCACATACGCATCAAGTGCTTTTGTAACGAGCTGCCTCCTCACCCTTGGAAATCTGAGCCCGAAGCTTCTTGTAAGTCACAACTTCCTCAAGTTCACTTAGTTGTTGCAAAGTCACCATACTACGGTAAGCACGACTGTATGACTCTCCAACAAGCGCACCGAGCTTTGTATCCAGAGTCTTTCGTGTTGCATCAATCAGAGTTGCCGCTTGTTCGAATTTACCTTGATGAACAGCCAATACAGACTGGTACAACGAAAGTTCGGTGACATCTTCATCTGCCCCGAAAATTCCATGGCCGTGAGTGTAGCCGTAGCCGTAGCCGTGTCCATTGCCATTAGCAGCCCGGGAAATCACCGCAGTGTTTGTGTTGCTAGTGTCGTTCTGTGCTGCGCACTCCGTCACGAACTGTGTCATGTTGTCCCATTGAGAGAGGCACCAACTTGCCCGTGCGCCGAGCATCGCCACACGACGAAGCGCAGTAGCTTCGTCTCCCCGGTCATCTCCAACTTGATAAGATGACGACGACGAAGGACCTCCGGTTGAAGCCAAAGATGAGGACGAGCCATGACTGCTGCCTCGGCGTAGAAGACCGGTTCGGCTAGAACCACTAGAATGTGCCCGGCCTGCAGACAGTGGGCGGCCTCGGGAAGGTGGCGTACTCATTTTGCTTGGACTGCGTTCTGGCGAACGCAAAATACCCCACACTTGTGTGGCTAGCGCACTCAAACCTCCCACTTCCCTAGTGCCTCTAAGCACCTCATCTTTCCGATGCAAACCTCAATATCCAGTCCTTGGTTTCTCCACCATGTTGTTGCGCGTACTGAAGTCGTCGGTCATACAAGGCAAGAGCTGCACGCCAATCCTGTAGTTTCTCGAACCACGTTTCCTTCACTTGTATGACACGACTATGATGTGCTTGTGCGTACTTCAGGATTCCGACTGCTGCTTCTGGCTGACCGAGTTGGTTGTTAATCGAAATGAGCGCCTCGATGCACGTACTGGGTGATGTGTGGAACTCTAGCTCCTTGTAATGTAACGCCTTGGCATAAGCATGACACTTCTGGGCCAACTCGCCTAGCTCACGGATGTCAATGGGCAACGCCTCCACATCGTGTTCCATGAACTCGGCGAGGTTTAACAACGTCTGCAAAATCTCCGCGGGGATCGTGTCGCTTTGAAAGGCAGTTTCTAGTGCTCGAACAAGGTAGTCCTGGTATTGCTCGTAAAGTTCATTCCAGCAAGAAACAAACGCCGGATTAAATAATGCGCGGGCTAGCGGATTATACGCCTGAGCTAAAGCACAGCACGAGCGTAGTGCAGCACTCGGAGATTCACGAAGCAACTCGATCGAGAAACGCCGCATCCATTCCAGCCAGTCCTCCTTTGTGCTCCGCTGAGATGCCTCCCAAGCTCGTCGTAAATTCTGCTGGTTAACGTGCAGTCGTACATTCGTCGGTGGAGACGGTGCTGGAGTCATCGAAGCTGCTGTCTGTGCCTGCAGCTCCGTTGAAAACTTGCGTAGAGTAGGTGTCATAAAAGCTGGGTCGTTCAGGAATGTACGTGGCACACGTGCACCACGGCGTAAACTTTCTAGCGCCTGTGCAATCCGTTGTACCATGGCTTGTGGGGATGAAGAAGGACTGTTACCTTCGGGAACATTCGCAGCCGTTGCAAGGCTACCTCGGTGAGAGAACGGCAATGATGCGATGATCTGTTGTAGCAAAGGCTCAAAACTCAAGACCTCCGCTTGCAGCTGAAACACCAGAGCTCCTAGTGTATACAGCATCACTTCGGAAAAACGAGTAGCTTCTGCCTTTGTGGTAGCTATCCGTGCCGCTGTCGCACTAGCTGGTCCGCTTCCTGTTGATCCTGGCACATTGGAATTACCACTCACACTAATAGAAGCATTGCTGCTTGAGCGGCTGAAAAGAAAGGTCCTTTCGCTGACACTTGTGACGCCACACGCGCAAGGGGTTGCAATAACCGTGGTCCAGCGTACTGTTCAAAGTTCGCAACCATGGATATACGCGCGAGCGCATAGACAGTAGTGATCTTCACTTCAAGTGGAGTGTCCAAGCTTTCCATAAGATGCACAAGTGCAGGCACCAGCAGATAAACGTAATCCTCCACAGCATCGCCAAAAACAATCAGCGACTGAACCACTTGCACTTGGATCGCTGCCACCGCAATGGGATTACTGCCATCCGGGCCGCCATTCTGCACGATGTCATATGTGCTGGACATGTGATCACTGTTTCCTCCGGAGGCGCTACTGTTTCCCTGACCGTGATGGTCTCCACTCCTCCAACTACAGCTACGCCGTCTCCGGAAGTCTGCGTAACTGCTGTCGCTCCGCTGACACTTGAGCCGGCTGCAGTAAGTTCTCCATCAGTAGCGCCACCACCCAGACCGAAATGCGGTTGAAGAACTTCAAGCAGCTTAGGCAATAATTTCGGGAAGTACTGTGTACGGAATTCGTGTGGTGCTGCTTGAGAAATCTTTTCCACTAGGCGTACAATCTGCTGCAAAATGATCCCCAGAAACGTAAGGCGAGCACCATAATCGGCGGAAAGAATGGCTTCATATGTGCGTTCACGATGGAGATCAGTGTAGTGAGTTGCAGGAAAAGTGACTCACGTAACCGTGGCTCACCCCGTGACAGGACTCGCAGAAAAGGTGGTAAAATGTACTTGAGAAATGGCACGCATTGCGTACTGAGGCTCTTGAAAATAAACATGATGGCCTGGATGACGCCGTGTGATGGTGCGCATTCAGAGACGGCTCGCGCAGAATACGCAACAATGCGTGAATTGCCACCGTTGGGAAGTACGCCTCCGACGCTGGAGACAACTCAGTTGGATCCAGTTCCAATTCGCTGTCCATTAATGAGCTCTCAAAGTCGAATGAATCATCACTCAAACTCATCCCGATAGAGCCTACTTGGCGCCTCTTGCGAGAAGATGACGATAGTGATGACGACGACAGTGCTCCTGCAGAGACCCCAGCAGCACCGCTGACAGGATGAGATGATTGAGAACCAACAGCCATCGTACCTGCAGCAGTAGCGGCATCAATCTTTCTTGTCCCAATAGGCGCAGCAGTGAATAATTGCAATTCAATCTGCTGCTTTTCATCCAGTGCATCGTTGTTGCCTTGCGATCGAAGCTTGCGAGGTTAATCGTCACGCCCAACGCCTTTAGGTCAATATCCAGTGTCGGGTACTGTGAGATCATCGTAC